>JAXBDA010007619.1:0-17087 GCA_036023075.1 Gaultheria prostrata
TATGTTTATTTTTTTTTTTGTTGGGAGTAAGAGTAGAAAATGAGAATAGTTTAATATAGTGGAGTTAGAATAAAGAGTCTGATTTTGTGAGTTTTTAAAAAAAGTGATTTGCTAAAGTATAAAATGTGTTTTAGGCTAAATTTGGTGCTCCTGATAAGGATGCTCTAATAGCATTTGAGAAAGTCGGCATATTCTCTGTAGCTCTCTCAATGCTTTTTATTTCCCTATTGTTCTCAATTTCATGGTTCATCTTTAACGATAATGAATTTTTTTCTTTGCCAAATCTTGTGATGAAATCTCAATTATATCAATGAATCGTAATTGTAACAGGGTAGCACATATTAACACGCCCTAGTGAATAGGATGAGTGAGTCACAACATTGTGCCAATTACCCTATGCTCTTCTCTTATTCAGGCTTAGACCGCGATGGTTCTATCAATAAAATTTCTACTTATTTGTCTAAAAATTAATAAAACTATTATCACGTCCACAAACACACATTGAGTTATATCACACCTGACACCATTCACTACTACAAAAACCTTAAACCATGACAGTCAAAAAGTGTCATTAAACACAAAAGATGGCAGTTTTAAAAGTGTCATCTTTGGAGGTGACATTAAAAGTCTAGTTTTGTTACGACAGTCAAAAAATGTCATTGAAACATATAAAATGACAGTTTTAAAATGTCATCTTTGCAATAATAATAGATGACAGTTTTAAACTGTCATCTTATCTATCCTCCATTCCAAAAATAAAAATATAAATTATAGTTTGATTATATGGATCTCGCATGGCCGCCCAGTGGAGCTCATGTGGCGCTCCCGTGGCGCTTGTGTGACGAGCAAATATTTGCTTGCCCTAGGACTCGAACTCAAGACCTAGTGTTCCTTGTGCGCGTGTGATACAATGATGCAGAGCAATATTGGAAATATTTTAGAAATATAGGAATTTTATTTTATTATTTGAAATTAATATTTTAGTAGGTGCGTTTTATTTTTATCAAGATTTTACTTTCCTAGTTTGTTTTAATGTAGTTAGGAATGTTTATTTCTATATTTTGTTAGGATTCTTCAAATTAGGAGATTAGGCATCTTAGAGCAATTGATTTCCTAGTTTAATGTTTCTTTTTTATTTATTTCTTTATTTACCGGGATTCAGCTTCCTGTTTTGATGTTTTCTTTTCGGTCATAGTTTTTTTAGTATAAAACAAGTAGTAGGGTGACATTAGAATTTGGTTGTTTATGAATTAAGAAAATCGAGTTTTTTACTCAATATCGTTTGTTCAATGAGGGAGTACCTCTGGCTCAAACATTATTCGTGTTTACTTCCAGCAAATAATTTCGTAAGAGGAGGCCGCCCTGCATCACGAACTCGAACGAGCCCTTACCGAATCGAGCATCGAATAGTTCACGAACAGCTCAGTTCATTTGTAGCCCTATGCACGGACTTATATTTAAAGCCTTGCCAAATAACATGATTTTAAACCAGACCAAAGTGTTTCGACGAGATCTACCATACGATCAGAATCGATTATTAAATTAGGTAAGATAAGTGGAAGAAAAATGCCGGACCGCACATCCGTTCAGTTCTCGGCAAACTGCCGAAGAGCAGTGTTCTTAATGAATGTTACTCCTACTATGTTAGTAGGTTTAAAAAGGCCGTTGGTTGCAGATGCCGGCCGGCCGGATGTTAATTGATACCGATTAAATTCGTCCACTAGAAAAATTCACAAGTGCCCTCCAGGCTCCAACTGTGTTTGGACCTGAGATCTGTAGAGAGATTGGTGGGTGGAGAAATAAAAGCAAAGGGAAAGGGAAAAATAAAGTTTATCAAGTAAAATTTCTTTTTTGGCTGCACAATTTATATCAAGATTCAATATAGCCTTCTATCGAGTGTAGAAATTATTATATTTACTCCTGGAGCACCATACTTTTTTCACTTCTAAGTGTGTGATTTCTTCACAAATGTGTAGTAAAAAAGGCTCTTGAGCACCACGTGTGCTCTAGGGGCACTAAAAGACCCCTCCTTCGTGTGGTAAGTGGTGGGACTAGGAGCCCGTAGTCGTGTTTCCCATTTATTTTAAGCAATTAATTCCGGGTGCCTACTTTCTCAAATCCCTTTTGTTTCTTTTGAACAATTTAGGGTGATAAAGTTTTTCACCTTTAAATTAAGTAACAGATAAAATAAAATAAAAAAGCCTTAAAATAAAGCATATTTACATGCTAGCTGAAGGAAAGTTTGGATGATCATATAAATAACTCTACTCCCAAGTGGCATGCAATCCCAGAGGCTGCTATGATGTTTTCCTTTTTAATAATTAAGCAATTTCGGGTGCTTACTTTCTAAGATCCCTATCATTCTCTTTTTATCATTTTAGTGCGATAAAGTTTTTCACCTTTGTCAAGATAAAAAAAAAAAAGTCTTTAAATTAAGAATATTTGTATGCTAGTTGAGGGAAAGTTTGGATGATCATATCAATAGGTCTACCCCAAGTCGTAAGTCCGTACAGTCCTGGAGGCTGCTATGGTTCCCTTTTAAATTAAGTAATTTTGGTTGCCTACTTTCTGAAATCTCTTTCATTCTCTTTTTATACTAGTGTGATAAAGTTATTCACTTTTGTTACTCCCTTCGTCCCAATTTGTTTGTCAATTATTTCATTTTCTGCTACGCTTTAAATTGCTTATATCTTTCAATCGATAATATTTTCCGCGGTTTTAAAAATTTTGAATAATAGAATTAATCGTGAACTATCAAACAAGATACATATTGCATATATTTGGAGATAAATATTAAAAGATATAAGCGATCGAAAACTGACACGATTATCAAAAATTGACAAACAAAATGGGACGGAGGGAGTATTAAATTAAGTATCAGATTAAAAAAAAAGTCTTTAAATTAAGCATATTTGTATGCTAGCTGAAGGAAAGTGTAGATGGTCTTTTCCTTAACCCTATACCTACTACTCCCTCCGTTCCAAAATATTGATCCCTTTTGGGCAGTCGTGTCACTCAAATAATTGTCTACATTTCATAATCTATAAAGTTTGATAGGATTTTAAAAAATTTGTATAAGAAAACTAATTGAGATTTTATCAAACAAGATCCATATTGGATATAAAAAATAATATAAATTAGAAAATATAGATGATTTTTTAAGAGGTCCCAAACAGTGAAAATAGACCAATATTTTGGAACAGAGGGAGTATATATAAAGAGACAGTTTTTGTTTATGTATGTAAATTTTACCAGAATGCCCCCACTATTTCCTGATATATCTTGCCTTTTTTTAAACTTTGTAATCTCCTTCAAATTAAAAAATAAATTACTTCCACGCATAATTTTTTTATCTTTTTTGAACCAAATTAAACTAATAATAGAAATCTTTAATTCAATGTGGAAATTTTTGAAAATTTGTATACGAATGTATTTTGCATTGCTACCTTGTTGGATTTACATTGGTGGTTTGTGGGCTTTGCAATTTTCTTTGGATAAAAAAATAAAGTACTTCCGCGCATAACTATTTACTTTCTTTTTTTGCACCAAAACAAATTACTAATAGAGATCTTTAGTTCGATGCGGAAAAATTTAAAAATTGTGTACGAAAGTATTTTACAATGCTGGCTTATAGAATTTGCAATTTTCGGGCAAAAAATAAAGTGCAGTCGCTCATAATTTTTTCATTTGTCCCACCAAATTATGTGCGGAAATACTATTTAATTTTTTAATCCAAATAATACGTTTTTTTTGGTAATGGGCCTAGGTTGTGCGCCTCCGCAATCACAACACTAGTATTTGAATAAGGAGGGTGGAGTAATAGATATATCTTACATGTCATGGAATATATTTCACTTATCTAGTTATCTTCACTTATGATGTGTATTTACAAGAAAATACCATGTTTGCGTGGAATTATATCAAGAAAATTATAATCTCTCCGTTTCGTAGAGACAGCACACTAGGAAAAGACTTGTAATTTCTGATCACCAATTAAAGTATTTTTGTTCAAAGTTTTTTAAAATTTTGTAACACCAATTTAAAGAACGAATCGGAATCTACAATTTAGTGAATTAGTATCAGGAAATTTAAAAAATTATACGCAGCAAAACTTAATTGTGTTTGATCAAAAATTGACGTGCGTCTTTTTTCGCAGTTGTCACATGCCGCACATAGGTTAAGAAATTCGGTGAAATATACCACTCATGTCCTGTGGCAGCCGTCTTGTTTATATGCCTTCTGGATTGAGTTTCTTTTTTCCTAATTACCTTACAAAATGGAAAACATAAGATGTACGGAATTATGGTCCATTGTTTCCAATTCCAAAAGAACGGAATGTGATATGTTTAATTAATAGGATCAAGGGTATAAAAGGATTGATTTATGAAGACTTTATTAACCAAAAATAGTACACCTCATATAACTCCATCTCAAGTGGCCCTTTGGGACCAACCTCAGGCTACCAGACTGTAGCGTGGAGCCGCGGACATGGACATGGACATGGATACGGACACGGACACGAGACTTCTAAAAAAGAGACACGGATCGACACGGTAGGGGATACGGCAAAAATAAATAAAATAAATGAATAATATTTATTTTATTCCAATGAAAAATATAGTAATTATGTATAAGCATGAAGCTTCAATATATATAAACATGCATCATATATACATCATATTACACTTTTAACCCAATTTTGTTGAAGTAATACACATTTACCTCAAAAAAATAAAAAAAACTGCACATTTAACCCATGCTATGTCCCCAAACGTGTCCCTGCGGTATCCCTCACGTGTCCCCGCCATGTCCCCCTAATTAAATTTATTAGACACGCCACATGGTATGTCTCATATGTATTTGGCCGTGTCCCCGTATCTTGACACGGGGACACTCCAACCACTAGTAGTGTGGTGCTACATAGCTACCAACTCATTATTGATCCTACGCCCAAAGGCTACCAATGATATACACGGGCTTCTATTTATAATCATGCTGCTGATTGCACTTCACACAAGTGCACTATGAATCAGAGTATACTGCCCAGTGCAAACTGCCGAAAACCGGTGTTCTTAATAAATATTACGCCCACTATGTTAGTAGGTTTAAAAAGGTGGTTGCAGATGCCCGGGTGTTAATTGATACCGATTAAATTCCTCCTCTAGGAAAATCCACAAGTCCGGGTGCCAAATGCTGCTATGATGTTTACTTTTTCTATTAAGCTAGTCCGGGTGCCTACTTTCTCAATTTCTTTTTATTCTCTTTTTCTAATTTTAGTACGGTAAAGTTTTTCACTTTCATCATTATGTTAAGTTTTAGATTAAAAAAAAGTATTTAAATTAAGTATGTTTGTATGATCATATCAATAAGTTTACCCCCAATTGGTAAGTGGTGATGTAGGAGCCCGTAGATGCTTCCAATTTATATTAAGCAATTCCGGGTGCAAACTTTCTCAAATCCCTTTCATTCTCTTTTTATCATTTTACTTCGATAAAGTTTTTTACTTTTGTTATTAAGTTAAGTGCCAGCTAAAAAAAAAAGGTCTTTAAGCACATTTGTATGCTAATTGAGGGAAAGTTTGGATCATCATATCAATAAGATTGGAATTAACTTCCTTTGTGGCATGTCCACCTAAGATTAGAACTCAACAAAATCAAACAAAAAGAAAAAGGAAGAAAACAGAGAAACAGGCTCTCCCTCTCCAACGAAAGGCAAATCTCTCTCCCTCACTCTATCTCGATCGATATCTCTCTCACCGTCGATGGAGACCACAGAGAGGACGAAGATGCAATCGGAGAGAAACTGTTTTCATTTACCATTTTGTGAATCGTGGGGCTTCCTCCTGTAATTTTTTGGACAATTAAGTTTGGGGTACAAGCAATTTGGGTTCTCTTCTAGGTTTTTTGGTAAACAGAAATTGACGATTTCTAAGTTACATAAGATTTCAAGTTCGTTAAAGCGACGGGAACTGATGATGCACAGATCGGTTTGTGTGGGCCATTTTCGGGCCCGCACAAAAGATTAGAAGCGTTCATTAATTTTGATATATTCTTTTGAATGACCTAGCGAAAAACCAGCTCAATCGGATAACTGTAATTGGTTGATCCAATATACCTATTTTCATTTAGAAAATAGAATCCCAAATTCTAAATAAAAAACGTATACATTGGATCAACCATTTACAGTTATCCGATTGAGCTGATTTTTCACGAGGTCACTCGAAAAAAATATTTTAAAAGGAATGAGCGGCTCGGATTTTTTGTGCGGGATCCGAAAATAGGCCCCACAAACCGATCTGTGCACCATCGGCGCACCTTCATCGGTACCAATAGCAGGGCTGTTTCAAGTTTGGTGTTTTCATGTTCTTTATTTTGGAAATTACAGTCTATTCGTCCATCTGATAGTATGTGTGAGACCCCATTTGAGCAAAAGTCCCACATCGGTGAGATTGGAAAAAAGCAAATGGTATATAACAAATCGCCACGAGCTACTATATAATTTGAGGTAATCTTTTGAGCCACGCAATGAGGCTAAGAGTTATCAAGTCAGTAAGGGCAAGTTTTTACAGGTGGTATCAGAGACCCACCCTGGTCCAAGTGGTGGGTAGGATACACTCTGCCACCATGAACACTTGGGGGAGGTTGTTGGGTCAACGCAATGAGGACGATGCATCATAAAGGTGGCGAGATTGTGAGACCCCATTTGAGCAAAAGTTCCACATTGGTGAGATTGAGAAAAAGCAAATGGTATATAATGAATCGCCATGAGCTTCTATATAACTTGAGGTTAACATTTCACCAAGAGCGATAAATCATTAAATAGCTAACTCTTACACAATTTCATATATAACAGTATGAAGTAAAAAATTAAGGAGCAAATAAATGATTTCATTTTCTAGCCATTAACTTACATTTCAGCTAAGTTCTCCACCTCGAGAACGTCCTCTCATTTTAACCACCAAGACTATGGTCATTTAGTAATTCACTCTCCAAGATGAAAAGCCGTAAGTTATCTACTATTAGTCAAAGTCATCAACTGCCTCACAAGGATAAATATCTAGGGACTGACTGAACCATTGGGCCCACAAGGAACTAAATCGTCATCTCGAGAGTATATTGACCATAAACCAGAATTATAATATAAACCACCTTTTATTGCCTAAATTCATAAGGAGTAATCACCCAACGCTAAAACTTATGATTTCCGAATCAAAACAATCTCTGGCTGACCGGTATTCATAACATATCACAACCACCAAAATCCATCTGGCTAATCGCCAATCATATCACCGAGACTCTGTAGGATGGCCTCCCCAAATCTCATCACATCTCCACTTTAATAACTTCCAATTTCCTTTAACGTAATATCGTCTTAGTGATCTCTACGTATACAATTCAACCCAGTCAACTTAATTGTCTAATCTAACAATCTTACCACCATCATTAATTACAGAATAAGACGATACTCAAAATTTAGAACGTGGGCGGATAGCTACACAAGTCATTCGGATTTGTCCTAGTGACTTTTGGGTTCACAATGTCTTAACTTATAAATTATTTTACGGATTTTTGTTCTTTGAGGGTTAATTAGAAATTTCGTGAACCATAGCTAGTTTGGTAATTTAATAAAATAGTATTCTTGGTTAAGTTTGTAAAACATAAGTGTTGGATGCGTAATTTACTAAGTTATAGAGGTAACTAGGTATAATGATGATTTCATTGTTTACAAAAATATAAGGGCAATATAGTAAATTGAAGAAATACATAGGCGATATAGTAATTTGGTGAGGCTTACGTGTAGTTTTGCAGATTGCAAGGCTTAGGAGCATTTTTAGTAATTCAAACAAGTAGATTGGGTAAGGGGTATTTTAGTAAAATAACTAAGTGATAGGGTTATTTAATAAAATGTCTATGTTTAAGGGTATTTAGGTCATTTAAAATAGAGTGTACTTTTATACATGTGACATTCCCAAGGCAAAATAGTAATTTTATAGATATTCGATAAAATTAAAGTATATTGCACAATAATTATTAGAATTATTTATTTTACAAATATTGTCTTTACCTTAAACATCAACTAGAAAAATTGAATTCACAAAATCAGGGGCCGATGTATGGGAACCCATAATTTCGGGTCAATTTATATGTATCTTAATCATTAGGGTCAAAGTGTAATTTAAGAAATAACTTTTTAAATTCTTCAAGAGTTAGCCTGCTGTACCAATATGGGGTGGAGTCCTACCGGTACAGCCCTGAATTAGACGAGTTTGATCACATGGGTATCGATACAAGTTGGAAGTCTACGAACCTGGTTATTGGCCTTATTTTTGCACGTTGTACCGGTATAGAGATGGGTTGTACCACAATTGTACGGAGAAGTGTTGCACCGGCACAACACTATACCAAAAACAGGGTATTGTTTTGGTCCTAAAGTAGTATAACTTTTTCCCACTCCCCTAAGTAGATTTTAATCTCTATATTTAATTTATATTGTTTAGAGCTGAAGGGAACAAAATCAAGCTTAAAACGAAAGTTTTGGCAAAAAACAAAACGTCGAAAAGGATGATGGTGGATGTGGCTCCTTAGTTGAAGTTGGCTTGCTTAGTAAGTGCAGTTGTTAATGTTGGCTGTGGTTTATGAGTTGTGTAGCTTGAATTTGGGTAGTGGCGTAGTGTGTGATAGAAATTCACTTTCTCTATCCTTTCAAGCTTCCATGTGTGCACCTTATATATGTCTCTCTCTCTCTCTCTCTCTCTCTCTCTCTTCCTTTTGCTTCTGGGTTGTATAGTAGTGGGTTTACAGTGGTGGGGAAATGAGGGACAAACTTGGGTTTATATAAGGGTGGAAGGTGGTGAAGGGAGTAAGAATAGTAATGGGATAAGGCATGAAGTGAGGTTGAGATGATGGGGGTGGTTGATAGAACTAGGAGACCTGATTTCTACTCTGGATAAGAGGTTGAAAAGATGGTGGAGGATTGATGGTTGATGGGAGGTTATGAAAGGGTTGGGAGAGGGTATGTGGTGGAGGTGTGGGCTTGTGATGATGATGTTGGGAAGGATGAAAAATGGGTTGGTGGTCAGCCGAAAATGGGGGGAGGATAAGGGTGGAGGTGATGGTGTGAAATGACAAGAGAAGGGAAGGTGGTTTATGTTAGGTTTTTGAAATTGTTAGGGACTTAGTGAAGGTTTAGATAATTAGGGGTGGTTAGTGTAATTAAGTGTTATGACAATAAATAATTGTAATTAAGGAAATAATAAAAAAAATATTAAAAATTATAATTCAAAAATTTATTACTAAATTTTTTGAATTATTACACTTGTAGCAGCTTGCTTATTTATATTCCGTCTGTATTGAATTCCCTTTTCCCAAATTACAAGGGTAATGCTACAGTACACACTACACAGCCCCCAAAAATTATTCCATATGAGATTTTGTGACTCAAAATATGAGATTTTGTGGCTAAAGGTATGAAAGGGCGTACCGTATGCACCCTCATACGGGTAGTCAGAAAATCTCATATAAGTCCACAAAATCTCATACTCCCTCCGTCCCAAATTGGATGTCCATTTTTGAAACCCGTGTCATTTTTCGATTGTTATATTTTTCTATTTATAATGTTTTTTCATGATTATGAACACTTTGTATTGTAGAACTCGTCGAAAATTATCAAACAAGATCCATATTGGATATTTTTGGAGATTCATATTGAAAGATATAAACAATTGAAAATGGCACGGGTTTCAAAAATGGACATCCAATTTGGGACGGAGGGAGTATTTAAGTCCATAAAATCTCACATGGTCAAATATGAGATTTTGTGGCACCTTATGGCCAGTCCACAAAATCTCATATGGCCAGTTACAAAATCTCATATAAGTCACAAAATCTCATATTTGTGCCACAAAATCTCATATTTGTGCCACAAAATCTCATATGGATCAAATATGAGATTTAGTGGCACATTATATGAGATTTTGTGGCACAAATATGAGATATGTCACATCAAATATATATATACGCGATATGTATCACATTCCCACTACAGGACGAAACCGTCATATGAGATTTTGTGGCCCTCTATATGAAATCGATTTTTTTTCATATGTGGAGCCACAACATCTCATATTTGGGTGCATACCGTACGCATATCTCATATTTGGAGCCACAAAATCTCATATTTTGAGTCACAAAATCTCATATGGAATAATCTCATATTTGAGCCACAAAATCTCATATTTTGAGTCACAAAATCTCATATGTAGGGGTGTGTAGTGTAGCATTCCTCAAATTACAAACATACTTGGACCAATGACCTTACAAAGTGAAAAAACAAAATGGATGGAATTGTGGTACATGTTTCCAATTCCAAAAGAAAGGAAACAATGAGCACAAGTCTTAACCGAACTTAAAAAATATGTATAATGATTGAATTATGAAGACTTTTATTGACCATACATTTCGAACTAGTTGTGTGGAATCCGAAGTGCATTTACACATGGAGTCAGTACCTTCGTTGGTATATATCGCCGTATTTCTGAGCAAAATGCCTCACAACCAAAAGAATTTAGGTTGTGTTAGGATGACCGGAATCTTGAGTAGGAATAGGAATATGATTACCGGGAATTAAATTCCTGGGAATTTTCTTGGGTAGGAATACGAATATGATTACTAGGAATCGAATTCCTAGGAATTTGATACCTGCAGGAATTGCATTTCGATGTTTGTCTTACGCAGGAACCAATTATTTTGAAAATTTATTAAAGTCAATATTTCTTTTTTCTTAATAAATGAGCCAGGATCCTGAGATTCTCATGGGATAAGGGAGGGATCAGATTCCCACCTAGTCTAGGAATGTGATTCCTAGTTGAATATGTTATCAGGAATCACATTCCTATTCTTGTCTCTACCAAACATCGGAATAAAAAAAGTCTGACATCACATTCCCGTTCCTACCTGTTCCAAACGTTGGAATCATGGGTTGAAGGCACCACATTCCCATTCTCCCTTGAGATTACTGTCATTCAAACTGAGCCTTAGGGAAGGCCGTAAGGGTTATGAAGCAGAACCAAGGAAAAAGAGTAATTTTAGGGGGCGAAAAAGTTTGGGCGAAACGAAAGTGATGAATAGTATAAGTGTGGTATTCAACTTGGCCTTCGAATTTTCTTTTTATAACTCAGGTGTCCGGATCAACTTACGCACAACTCAATTAATTCTGAAATTCCAAATCTCACCGTCCACATGCGAAAAGCCAAATGGTTGAGTAGGAGCACTATCACTTGTAAACTAATCATGTTGTTGGTCCTGTTTTCTTGGTAGCCGATGCTGCTACGTTTTTCCCTTTCAGATTATGGAATTCGGAGTGCCTACTTTCTGAACCCTTCTCACTCTCTCTTTTTATCATTTCACTTTAGTGATATAAAGTTATTCACCGGTCTTTAAAGCATATTTCTATCATCTATGCTAGCTGAGGCCAGGACATTATAGATGGTTTTTATTGACTCATAATACATGTCGTACTTGTCAAGGAATATATGTCATCTTTTCACCACTCATGACGTGTATTTACAAGAAAATACTGTGTGCTCGGAGTCTAGTATCAATAAAACAATTCTCTCTCCGTTTTGCAAAGATATTGCACTAGGAAAAGACGTGTAATTTTGGATCACCAAGTAAAATATTTCGTTCATATCTTTTTAAATTTTTGGACACTTAATTAAAGAACTAAGTGAGATCTACAATTTAGGTCTTGTTCATTATGGGTTTTGAAACCGCTTTTCTCAATTATTATTCAATAATTACTCATATTTTCCTCCAATTATTACCCCTATTTCAAATAGTATCCTCTCTTCTCTCCCTCTCTACAATCATTACCCTCTAATTCTAATTATTATCGTTAGTTCTTCCTTCAATCACTACCCAAAAAACAAAACCAAAACCATCTACAACCTTAGTGTCACGAAATTTAAAAAATTATGCACGAAAAAACTTAATTGTTTGATCCAAAAAATACACGCCGCTCGCAGTTGTAAACTATTTTTACGTGACGGAAGGAGTATGATTCACTATGCCACATGCCGCTCATAAAGAGGAAGAAATTTTGTGGAATATACCGGTGCATTTCCTAGAGTAGCCCTCTTACTTATATGCCTTTTGGATTGCAGCAATTCTAGATACCCGAAAAACTACCACGAAAAGTACTCCTAAAGTATAATCGGTGGTTCAAATTCACTTATACATTTACCTGAATCATTGATTTAATTTTCGGGGTACTTAGCATTTTCCTTTGGATTGTGTTCCTGTTTTCCTAATTACAAACATAATTGGACCAACAACAAAAGAAAGGAAGGTGACATGTTTACTATGAGCACAAGTCCCTAACGGAACTTTAAAAATATGGACAATGATTGAATTATGAAGACATTTATTGACCAAAAAGTGTACATCTCACATAACCCCATCTCAAATGGCCATTCGGCCACCAAACCTTAGAATACCAACACATTAATTATTGATCCACTGATCCACACTTTATACATATCAAACCCCCCACATACGCCCAAAAGGAATCACAAACCTTTTTTCATGACAAAGCACTACATTTGTTTTTTGGTACATGGGAAATTGGCAAACCACCACATTACATGGGTGTGCAACCACCGGACCCAGATGCATACCAAGACCCATCATAGCATGGCTCTGGCCTCCCATACCCATGATAACATGGCCCCCCGGGATTACCCTCAGAGCACGGGCCACAACAATCCCGAACCGGGTTAACCGGTGGGTGTCCAGGTTCATTCCCATGATAACATGGCCCCCCGGGATTACCCTCAGAGCACGGGCCACAACAATCCCGAACCGGGTTAACCGGTGGGCGTCCAGGTTCATTCCCATGATAACATGGCCCCCCGGGATTACCCTCAGAGCACGGGCCACAACAATCCCGAACCGGGTTAACCAGTGGGCGTCTAGGTTCATTCCCATGATAACATGGCCCCCCGGGATTACCCTCAGAGCACGGGCCACAACAATCCCGAACCGGGTTAACCAGTGGGCGTCTAGGTTCATTCCCATGATAACATGGCCCCCCGGGATTACCCTCAGAGCACGGGCCACAACAATCCCGAACCGGGTTAACCGGTGGGCGTCCAGTTGCCAGTACCCATTTAGGGATAATTGGTACCAGCACTGGAATTGGAACCGGCCTCCCATACCCATGATAACATGGGCCCCCAAGATTACCCTCATAACATGGACCACAACATACCGGAACCGGGTAAGTCGGCGGGTATCCAATTGCCGGTTCAGGAACAGGGGTCTTTTGTCGCGGAGGAGTTTTTTTGATCTTTTCTTCAGGCTCGTTTGGTGGCGGAGGAGGTTTTTCGGTCTTTTTTTCTTCAGGCTTGTCAATTTTTACCTCGGTCTTTGGAGGCTCTTTGATCTCGATCCACTTGATGTTTTTCCCACCCTTACAGCACAACTTGTCACGAAATTTCTCGGGGTTGCAGCATACTACGGTGATCGTGACTGTATTCTGCTTTTCGTCATAACTCTGACTTCTAATTTCTATTTGCCCCACAAAAGTTTCACATCAAGCATCAGTCAGTTGTCTGAAAATTTTGTAGTAAAACATGAAAATGATAATTGATCAGGGATTGTTATCCAATGGATTTTATTAAAATTTGATAAAATCATACCCTTGATTTTATCCATTCTGTAAAAGATTTCATAAAATCTCCCATTTTTACATTCAAAAATGGGCAAAAAAATGAGAGATTTTATGGTATCTTTTGCAGAATGGATAAAATCAAGGATTTGATTTTATCAAATCTTTATAAAATCCATTGGAGAACAACCCTCAAGGCACTTCCATTTTGTTCTCTTACATTTTTTTCTTCTCGTTATTTAATTCACCTGAAATAATGAGAATATTCTTACTTTTTAGGTGCGGTTTGGCCTAAGTAGTAAACTAAACTTTTCTGGTTTTTTGTGCTTTAAATGTTTTTACTCATGTGTAAAGTACAAGCTTTTTAAGCACCAAAAAATAAAAAGTTTAGTTTATTACTTAGACCAAAACACCCATTAATTCAATTTTAGTATGTGATAGGCGATTGTGTTATACCGGGTGATTAAGAACAAGAAAATAAATTCAAGAGGATAAAAGGAAGTGCAGTAATCATTTCCCCATCGATCATCATACCGAAATAAACATACGATGGATGCGGGTCTCACCGTGAAATTTGGCCAGAATTTTCTTGATCTTCTTGTAGCAGCAGGGGCAATGAAGGTCCACCTTCAGCACCATTGTTGTAACCTGTTAAATAATTGCCAAAAAAAAAAAGTAGAAGAATTATATGGACAACGCTGTTAGGAAGCAGAGGAAAATTATTAGTCTGTCATACTAGAAGACACGAAAAACTAGACTAAGGAATCTACGAAATTAAGCTAAATTAGATAACAATGTTAATTCCACAACCACAAAAATGCTAAATTACATACTAATTTAATTTGGTATGAATAGAGGTAGAGGGAAATGGTGTTTTACATACCTTCTCAGCCATACTAAGAGAGAGAGAGAGAGAGAGAGAGGAGGAGTCAAGAATCAAGATAACCATCTGCTCCGGTATAAATAGGCATCATATCTTCAAAGGCCTTGCTTTAATTATGTTAATGGAATGGAAAACGTTATTTTCCAAATGGAATTAGGTTAAGGCGGCATATGAGCCATTAGAATCGAGCCAATAACGTGCCAACACGTGTCAAAGACAATGTAATTCATGACATCGTCCAATTTGTAATGAGGTCACTGAGGTGGCCTATGATTGCTGACGTTTTAATTACTCTCCCCCACATTTGCATGTCATTAGGGCCGGCCCTGGGGTAAGCCCTGCAAGCCCCTTGGCAAGGGCAACCAAAAAACAAAAAAAGGAATAAATTATATATAAATACATAAAAGTTTCTATAAGAGAAAGTAACAATTTGTTGGTTTGGTGGTCGCAGGTTAGTCTTAAGTGCCAGTGACTGCCTTAGCGTTTCAAGATCAACTCCCTTTTGCTTTTTTATTTTGCTCCTTCAGTCCTTCTCATTCTTTTCTTTTATCTTTTATCTTTTTTATTTTTTCCTTAGCAAGCCCCTTAATCTTTTTCTTTTCCTCTCTATTTTTGCTATTTCTCGCTCCATTTTTTTCAACAAGTATAAAACCACATCCAAAATACACCCCCAGATGTACAAACACTCTCATAAATGCGTAAGACTGCACAAACTGATGGTGTTGTGTATGTGAGCCTCAAAGATTTAAGTGTGTGTGTATTTTTTGTTTTGTTTCTACACTTTTTTTTCCCTCTCAATCCATAATATTATGAAAATCAAATTACTCAATTCCTTTGTTAGAAATTTTGTATTTAACAAACATGTACAACAGTAATGTACAAGTAATAGAGTATGTTCTTACATTTGATTAAAACAATTATTCAAATGGTGGAAAATTGAAAAACATTGAGCGAGCTAACACGATTTATTATTTTTTTCCACACAAATCATAGTTTAAATATGACAATACTTCTTATTTTCTTCAAAAAAAATAAAATAAAACCTCTAACAAGTGTATCTTTTTGCGTTTATCTTGTATAGTTGTATCTTTTTAGTTTGAATTTTTGTAATTAGTTAAAGTATGATAATACAATTTAGAATTGTGATTTTTTTGACTTATTTCAAGCTAAAGGCACAATGTAATCTTGATTTTTTTTTTACTTGCATATATGTTTTGTTTTATTTTTTATATGACTTATTAAGTGGGCAACCAAGTTAAGGGTTGGGCTTGGGCAACCCGAACATCGGGGCCGGCACTGCATGTCATGGCCTATGCATTGCCAGAACCATTTCACCTTCCCACTGTTTTTGGGCAATATTTGAGGGAAAATACAGTAAACAAAGATGTCCGACGGAACAATAGATTCAAATAAGTATATCCGAAGTTGTCTGATGAACATGAGACTATGAATATTATATGAGAGCAATGTTTATAGAATGATTTGTGTACATATATGTACGTAACATATGTGTCTGCGTACATAAATAGCATAAAAAAAGCAAAAAAATCATGATAAAAACATTAAAAAAAAAGCATACTAGATAAAAAGCAAAAAAAGCATGTAACAAAAAAGCATAAAAAAGCATGTAACAAAAATACTAGAGTAAATGAGGATCATTCATAGTGATTGTGAATTTTTCTGGCACAAAAAAAAAAGAAAAAAATATCTCCTGCTTGTCATGATCAGTATGAATATCAAAATCATCATTTTGAAAAGTATAATATGATTTTTGGGACTATTTTTCTAATTAAACTATTAAAAGAATATTTTAGAAAGCTGAAAGTTAACCTCTCGTTCCTTCAGGGGTAAATAAAAACAGAAAGAAAATATGTCTCTTCTATCTGTATCTATATCTATATTACATTAGACAACGATTTTGTAAAATGTCTCTCTCACAACTGTCCTCCGTGATAGATTAGAAGACTAAGATTCAATCTCTCTTTCAATTCAAGGCTTAGATGAGGCTTATGTTTTTTACCTAATTGAGAAGATTTTTTTTCCTAATTGAGTCTTCGATACACAATCCAAGCCATGAATAGTTGATTCCCCCATATGTCAGCATTCCAAACTCGCAACCCAATTTCCTAGACATACACGGCTGTTTCAAATTTCAAAACAGGTGTGTTCAATTTAAAAGGGAATTGATAATAGCACTCCGAAAATTGATGGAGGGGCTTCAAGTTACAGTAGTTTTCCAAAATTACCCTTTTGCAAGTTTCATAATTTACTTTAGGCATTCCAAAAAAATTTACTCTTCTCCTTTTCCTCCTCTGTTAACGAGGAGTTTTTCAATGCCGCGCGGGCACCATCCTACGTGGTGCCTGAGCGCACATCTCGACCATCCAAAATACTTTTGGACAGCCTGGATTAAGAGAGAGAGGAGACAAAAAGAGGAAAGAGAGAGAGGAGAGAGAGTGAGATAGATCTGGGCCGTCCAAAATACTTTTGGCTTGTTGAGCAGCTTTGCAATATCTTTCGGATAAAAAAATAAAGTACT
>JAXBDA010007620.1:0-17083 GCA_036023075.1 Gaultheria prostrata
GGGGGGGGGGGTGTTGAGGGTTCAAAACGTGGGAGAAGGGGTATTTTTTAACATTTAATCTCAGCCCTCCATCTCAATGGCTGAGATGGAGTGTCAAAATGTGTGTACAAAGTGTGTGTCCATGGATTCGGCCCCATCATATATGCATGCACTAACAGTTTATATACATAATCTATATACACTTTTCTGTTGATATGTAAGATATTTTCACTGTTATGTACTGATACACACACACATATATGGAAGATAAATGTGTCCATGCCGGGTCCCCCTCAAAAAAATAACTTAATTTAAGGGACACGCCATGTGGCGTGTCTAATACGTGTCCCCGCGTAGGACACGCGTGTCCCCGTGTCCGATACATGTACACGGCGACCTCTAGAAGTGTCGGTGCTTCATAGGGGACCTCTTTTGGTTTGAAAGGCTCTCAGTTGGGAGTAGTATGTGCGTTGGTAGAGACCTTCGTTGCATGAAACGGGAGCGGGGGCGGGGGAGCGGAGGTATGTAGAAGCTCCCTAGGTTGGGAGCAGCGAGGGAATATTTAATGAATAAAAATATATATGAATAAACTTATACTATATATTTTTATATATTGTACGTATGTTTTATAGTTGCAAAGGGAGCGTGTATACAAACTTTATATATATATATATATATAGACATGAGTAAGAAATGACATCCCAATAGATATTTTTATGCCAAATATATGGACTAAACACGGGGATAAGTAGTAGAATACAAGACAAAAAAAAGAAGAGTCCTAAATCTTTCCTACTTCTTTTTTCTTTTTCTTCTTCCTTGCATAAATTTGGAAAGAGAATTGAGAATTAAGTCCTTAAGATAAGTGTGGAAGCTCCCAACCTATTTAGGAGCGGGTTCCCATCTAGATGGGAGCTCGCTCCCGTCTAGGGAGCGCACCCATTTTAGAAGGATCCTGCAACTAAGGTAGAGACACTCTCGAGCTTGAAACAATGTGCATGCATGGTTTTATAAACTTAGTGAAGCTACGTTGAAAATAGACACTTACAAACACGTAAATTCGAGCTACACCTTATTTTAGACATTATTATTTGTCATATTTAATGTTGGCATGTTGATGATGTTGTGGCAGATAACTCAACTCCGGAGAAATTTGTGCTTTTAATTGCCAACCAGTTATTTGTCTCACTGCGCACCTATTGCCTGTTATCTTTTGGGTAACCAATCAAATTTGCACATTGCTTTGAGGTGGCTGCTAGATTGTTTTGTGACTTAATATCAGCTCTAGTAGGGGCAATATGCGCTCATGCATAACCATATGGCCATGGATGTGTTTTCTGCTGCTGATTGGGAAGATGTAATTTATTTGTATCTTGCCGAGGATCAAAATGTGAGTACTTATTACATCTTGCGTGATGTTGTTGGGTGCGACTAACACAGCTTGCGTAAAAAGAAGAATGCTGATTGATTGACTGAACATTATAAAAACCTTTGTAAATGCGGTTGAATCAGGTATTGAGGTATACGGTCATGTGTAAATTTTCTATGACAAAAGTTGCACATAGTGTTTGAAGTCCACGCTCTTTCTTAACGGAGTTGTGCTGCAGTAACTGAGCTGCAATCACTTGTGGTCTCGTCCATCCAAATGACAACCACATTTAATTGGGACACACATCATTAGTGAGGATGTTTTTAGGTGGTATAATCGATGCACCTTTTTTGAATATAGTTCATTGACGATGCACTTCAAAAAAGTAAGACTAAATGAGTTTGTTAATGTCCAGTTTAACTTTAGACGTACCAATTTGAGCATGATTGTAGGCTTATTAAATTGTACATGGTGTGCCACCAAGGGTGGTGGTCTGGTACTCCCTTGTAGTTTTGCGACTTAGAGGAAATATGTTCTTCTCTCTTAAGCAATGTTTGGGAAGACTCATGCACTTAATACTAGTCCGCAAGGTTCTTAAGATGCCTTGGTGCGGTTGGTTAGACTGTGATCTAAGTCCGTCTTTAGGGAGTGTCTGCTTCTTTTGTGTACAGTACACAGTACTGCAGAATGAGGATGAAGTGTATAAAGAAACAAGGGGTTTTATAGTATACAATTTGTAGTTTATATGTTTTGATTGATTTATGTTTTGAAAACTTCTCTGATTTGGGGATTCTTGGAGGCCTATAAATATGCCATTGTGCAGTGTTTTATTTAGAGCTTCATCAATGAATTTGAGTTGATTAACATGTGGCCCTTTTTTTTTTTGACTGACCCTCCTAATACTATTTTGATTTTTATGGTTCTTAAAAGTTTTTCCCCTCTATTGGAGCAGTTTTCTTCATATTTTTCGGTTTTTGGATCAGTTCAGTAAACGTATGGATTTCTTGACAACTATTCTGTATCACCCCAAACTCGCGACCCTTCTAGGCCCACTTCACAGCAAGTGAGGGCTCATTTCGTTATGCTCAGAGAGAGTTTCCACGTACCAGTCGCTCTCTCAAACTTTTTTCCCACCTACCAGAAACAGGTGGTGTTAGAGAATTTTGAGTTGGATAAGTACAAGTTCTTTTGTATTTGTTTTTGTACTTCACTTGCACCTGTATATTGTTCTTCTCATTGAGAAGATGTAGCCACATATTTGTGCAAAAATCTGGGTTGAGAGACGAAGACTGGTTACTCTTTCCTTATCTCCTTCTATTCTTCTTCTCTTACCTATTTTGTTTTGTCTTTCTTTGGAGACAAACCCTTTTGAGGTTCCTTGAATTTATGATATTTTGAGATTGCTTACAAGAGGCATAGTTGGTCTTGGTCCTGTGATCTACTATTGAAGAAGTGGTGGCCGTAGCAAAAAGGGATAGTTTGCTTCATAGCTTTTTAGGATTGGGAAAGGTACTTGATTTGTGGGATCACTCCTTTTGCCTTTGAATTTTGCTTTGCCTTGTTTGACCAATCAACTAGCGATATTTTGTTCCTTTCCAAAGTGCTTCACTTTGTTTAAAAGCTATTTTGATATTAAATCATAAAAGCAAGTTAAACTCTGTCGAAGAGCCGGGAAAAGATTTGTTAGGACGAGAGCCTTACGGTGTGTCAGTGGGTCAAAGTTGGGTTGGTGGTCAAATTTTGTCCCCGTAAGTGTAATTGAACCAAGATCTCATGGAGTTTATTGTTCAAACTGTTAGAAAATTTTCCTAAAAGCCATGCTTTTATGTAATGAATTAATATTTAATTTATTATTCATTAATCAATTATATCCCTTTTTGATGAGAATCTTTTATGGACAATGTTTGCATGATATTATTGTTTATTGTGCATGTGTGTCTTTTGTTCTACATAGTAGATGATCAAGTGTGTAGAGTACGGCTTACACACGGAAGATTGCATCATCGGTTCTTGTGAAATGTAAGATTTGGTTCATAGTCTTAGATGGAATTTGACACGCCATTAGTAGGATTGTAGCACAATGTCTTGACTACGGGAAACGATTCAAGTTCCAACTCATTGTGCTAGTACACTTTGTGTGTATTGAACATGACTGCTTTAAGGTAGGTGGAATATCTCTCATCTTCTTTCCTTTTAAGACTTTTATAAAGGTGCTACATAAATGATCAGGTTAAGTTCAAAATACAAAAACATTTAAACGTTTTAATAAGGAAATTGTCAAATTAATTCGAATTTGGACGGCCCGATTCCCTTAAAGCAGAATCTGATTTCAGTGGGTCAGATCCTGTACTGAAATGTAGAAAAAATACTTTTTGGAAGCCAAATATTTTAATTGTTGGAATCTGGTTGTTTTCCAGATGGGTTTTTCATTTTTTCGGAAAATCTCTGTAACAGTTCTAGGCTTCATGCTTATTATGTAGCTTTGCGTTGATCACCTTTCTATTTTTACCAAGAAAGGAAGACATGTCTTCTGGTTGAAATTTGTACATTCAATTTTGAACTATTTGGGTATGTGGAACTCTTTTTGTAACTTTCAATGCATTGCCTTGGACCTTTTATTCTTTGATAAATGTGTAATTTATTATTTTGTGAAAGGTGGCCTTAATTTTTTTCGTCAAGTCTTTGAACATATTTGTGTGTTAGGGCTTCAAAATTTTGTTCGCTGCATGTTTCAACTTTGGTACTGCATAGAAAATACTCTTGTGGTATGAGATTCTAGTTTTAGTTCCTTCATTATATTCTTGGTACTTGACTCTTCAAGCTCTAGATGAGGTTCTTCCTCTGTAGGCAATTTATTTCTTTGTTATCGACAAGAATGTCCTTGAGTTTTGCCTTCTTCGCAGCTTCATGCGTTCAATTTAGTTTGCAACATCTTATTCTTCTCTTAATATTGAATGGAAGGGGAGGTTCTTGCCAAACAATTTGCAAGTTTAGGTGCTAAGCTTATTATTTCTGCTCGAAATGAAGCTGAATTAGAACGAGTAAAGAAACAGCTTTCTGGTATATCCTTCCACCGTGAATTTTAACCTCTTTGGCTATTATAGTGTTACATACATTCCCGATTATGGTGATACGTGGCCGGCGTCCATGCAGGTAAACATGCACCTGATGAAGTCATAATTTTACCTTTGGATTTGACTTCTGGGGAAGATTCTCTCAACCATGCTGTACAGAAAGCTGAATCCTTTTTTTCCAGTGCTGGTGTGGATTATATGATCCACAACGCTGCCTATGAGCGCCCGGTAAGTGAGAATTGCTGCACCACCCAATTCGGCATTGACAAGTTGAATAAAGAACCTATCAACCTGTACCTGTATTAATTTGATATCATCAAATGTTGCTCCTGTTACATAGAGGCCAGACTACCCCAGTCTGCAAAAACTAGTTTAGTCGTTTGGTGAAAGTTATTGCACATTAAGTACATTTTCAAACATGCTCCTTTTGAAAGAAGTTACAGTGGATGCTCTATTCAAGTAAGTTAGTGATTTTCTTGTGCTGCATACGTTATAGGAGTAGCTATTTGAGCTTTAAAGAAACATATCCCAATCTATTTTCACCAAGTATTGAGCTGAGCAAGGATATATCTTTAACGATTATAATAATGAAATGGGACATTATTACCTTTTGTGGTACATTGGTGCTGAAGGATGTAGCTAGCAGTATTAATTGGATCGAATTGAACATGATGAAGTTTGCTTGACACATGGTAATTTGACAATTTGCTTTACAAGAAAGTATAGTCTCTCAATCTTTGGAAGATGTATTTTAGGCTGATGATGGTCCTCTTTTCTTTTGCAGAAAACAGCAGCATTGGATGTAACTGAGGAGAGTCTCAAGGTATCACATCGGATAGTATATTAGTTTTATGAGCTAAGCCTATCAAGGGATGGATTTTATTGCAAATCCGACCTGATTGATTAGATAGATCTGAAGGTAACCTGATTGATAAAAATGGAGTTGATTAGCGAATTAAATGCACTCACCTTGGTTGAGGATGATCAAGTTCCAATTGCGTTTCTAGTTGGTTGTGTTAAGGAATTCAATCTCACATTGCTTGGGTATGGAATGGGTGATCACTTGATAACATTTGGGATCTCTTCACTCGTTGCCAATTGGTTTTGAGTTGGATATAAAGTTCCACATGGTATAGAGCGGAGCCCATTCTACCCACATTTTGTATAATTCACAATCCACACCCCAATGAAAGACCAACAAAATGGCTACACGATGATAGACCCAAAAAGAGGATACACGTAACAGACCTCAAATGTGGCTGCACTTGAGGGGGATGTTAAGGAATACAATCCCACATGGCTTGGGTATGGAATGAGTGATCACTTAATAACATTTGGGACCTTTCAACTCATTGCTAATTGGTTTTGAGTTGGATATAAAGTTTCCACGGGTTGAATGAAAGATGTGTACAGGAACGAGTATACCATATGCTGTCTGTAACCATAGTAACATGATTACCTGGTCAAGGTCATCGCACGTGCACTCAAATCGCGTACTGACGCATTATATGGAAATCTGCCTGAAATTTGCGAACCATTTTCAATTCGCGAATTGATTCCACCCGAATCACGAATTCAGATTTTGGGCCGATAATACTGTAATAGGTGCCAAGTTTCTTACCTTTAACGCATACACAAGGTCTGTGATGCGTCAAATCACTGGCACATTATGCTTGTGAAATGACGTGCTCTCTCTCTGTCTTAGGTTCGAAACCTCTTAGGTGCTATCAACTCCTTGGGAGCCAATCCATATGGAGCTTTGCTTGGGTTCCCCGCAACTAGGCGATGTTTGCGTAAGCTGGACCAAACACTTGAGTTATTGAAAAAAAAAAAAAATGTATATTCATTTTGATTTGATTATCGGTATCAATCTTCCTTTGAATGCATATGCATGAGCAATCTTTGTTCTTCCATTCTTAATCTCTTTCTGCGTACGTGTGGGTACCTACACAAGATTTGTATTTACTAACTCTTTGGGTTTTTAGATCTCAACGTGACATGTATTAAAATTTGTTTACATATTGATTCTTGACATGCCTAATACGTTTTTTTTGATGCATACTGCATACTTACACTTTTATCTTTTAGAATTTTGCTGGAGAGCTGGTTGTTTTTCTTGATCTTATTGAACTGTAATATGTCACCGGGTTCAGAAATATGTTGATCAGATTCAGATCATTCTTGACCTTTTCTGAATTGGTATGATACCTACGATAGATGGTTAGACTACCTTCCTCAGCTACTGTGAGTTTGTGAGCTGCGGTATGAGTTGGTAGTACGAGTGAGGTCTAACTACCATACATACGTACAGACTTGTTTAAGCTTCATTATTTTATATTGTTTTCTTGCAACTATTATAAGCAAACTAATTGTTACTACTCTGTTCTTCATGCAGGCTACATTTGACGTAAATGTTATGGGGACAATATCTCTTACTCGGCTACTGGCAGCTTCCATGGTGAGGCGGGGGAGGGGTCATTTTGTTGTGGTATGTGGACATTGGTTGTAACACACACCCTACCTTATTCTTTAGACTGAATCATTAAATTTGAACCCAACTGATTTGCACCATAATGTTTAAGTCGCCTCAACTGAAGCAAACTCCAGTTCCCACTCTTCATTTCCGTTCCTTTAATTACATTTCCTTAAGGAAGCATTAGGAGTAAGCCGTATGTGAAAGATCACGAGGTGATAGTCGAAATGCTTGAGCTGGCTTCCTATATACTACATCCTCCATAATTGTTTTGCGTAGAATTTGGGGGAGAGGAGACCAATTGGGTCGCTGCTTGTATGTAGCTTGAGGAAAACCATTTGGATATAAATTGTAGGAGTTGTCCAATATCGACGTGTCATGCCAATTTAAAGCACTTCATATTTTGTATATTACAGACTTAAGCCTAAACAATCACACAGTACCACAAGCAATTGCATCTCATCTTGTTTGATTACATTTTCTGCCATAGACATGCCATGTTTGGAAAACACAAGTTGGCCTGTCAATTTGCACCACTGAATTGAGTCCAACCAGACAAAGCCTTTAGGCCGGAATGGGATGTTACCTTAATGTTGTCTTTTACTGTTTATAGAGACATTCGATTCCCTGATGGTTGATAGAAACTTTTTTTGACCCTCTTTGGGGTTGGGTGGGGGAAAACCTGTGTTTGATGACAGGTGGATTGTGGATCCATTTTATGGTCAGCTAAGCGAGGTCTATCTATTTATCCTGTTGATTAGGTGCTTTATTGTATGGTACTGTCTTTTCTTTCTTTTTTGCTGGCTACTGTTCACGCTAGTTGATGAGAAAATTACCGTATTAGTTGGGGTACTTATGCTGCATTTTGTTTTCTTAGCTATTATTGTTGTTGCTGCTGTTGTTGCCATTTATGTGCTGCATTTTGTTTTCTTTGTATTGTCGTTATTGCTGTTATTTTGTTGTCATTATTGTTTCCTATTTGTTTGATTTTTCACTTTCATTTGTTTTGCAGATGAGCAGTGCTGCAGGAAAGGCACCTGCCCCAGGGCAGGCTGTATACTCTGCTTCAAAATTTGCTCTGAATGGCTACTTTCATAGCCTGCGTTCTGAGGTACGACGGAAACTTCTGTCATTACTGTCGTTAGAATTCAATTTGCACTAAATAAATGTTGGAACTGTTAGAGTTTTGCTTACTAGACCAAACCTGACTGGGGAAAAACTGGAATCAGTGAAGACAGTGTTTTTTTTATCCCCAGGGGTGTGGGTCTTTGTGTGTGTGTGGGGGGGTCAATGTTTTCAAAGGCTAAGTTGAGGCTCGCCTCGAGGCACGGCTATGACAAAACGCCTCGAGGCTTTCAAATTAAGGCTTCACTCTTCAAAGGCTTACGCCTTGTCCCAGAGGTGTTCGCACAAGGTGCGCCTTTTACGCATTTCATGTATTCATGTGGGACATATGCTTTTCTTGACATGGCTTATAGATCTTCACTCTCTCTCAATCTATCGATCCCTTATTCGAAATGAGAAAGAGTACGTATTTGATGCCTTATAGAAATAAAATATGCTTACGACTCAGCTTTGTAATTCTGAATGTCTTGCCCAAAGCGGCCATTGGTTTGTATAGAGAATAATTTGTGCTTTTTCGCTGTTGTGATTGCAGCTCTATAGTAAGGGAATCAAGGTGACTATTGTCTGCCCTGGCCCAATAAAAACATCTAGTGTTCCAGAAGCAGACACCTCTGGAGAAAAGGGCTCTTCTGAGGTAACCTTCTTTTAATGATTTTCTATAATAGTGGACAAATGAACAATTGGCGTCCTATTGTGACTAAGTTATCTTCTTTATGTATTTGTTTATATTGATCAATGGCCTTTCTTATTGTGGACACCGTAGCTATGTCTTAATTTATTTCCCACTATCAACGATTAAAAGACAAGTTGGGTGTTACAAGCTTTGGATTTTGCATATAGAGTATCAGACTGAAGGGATGTAGTTCAAATCCACACCCAATGAGAAGGATGGTTTGCTGTATTGAGTGTCTTAATTATTGGTATTATTCTTCAGTTTTTTATTCATCTAAAAAATATATATTGGTGCTGGGAGTTTCAACTTTTGGAGGTACGCTCAAATTGACGTCAAAATGTAATGATTTTCCTCATTGCCCATTTGTCCCAGCCTATGTAGCACGGACTCTGGTTTTCTAAAAAAGGGACATGGACACTGCAGGAGATACGACAAAATTAAATAACATTAATAAATAATAATTTTTTTTCTAACAATGGAAGTATGTTATATATAAAAGCATTAAGCTTCAATATATATAAACAAGCACAATATATACATCCTATTACGCTTTTACCCCAAAACAACTGAATTTACATACATATACCTCAATTTTTTTTTAAAATTGCACATTTAACCCCTGCTGTGTCCCCAAACGTGTCCCTTGCATGTCCCCCTAAAATAATCAAGCCAAGTGGTGTGTCCCATACGTATTTTTCCGTGTCACCCGCATGTCACGGGGACACGCCGGCCTCTAGGAGTGTTGGTGTTTCATAGGTCCCATCTTTTAAAGTACTTTTAACAATTTGTACTGGTCGATTGGATAGTTTGCAAAACATTTTATGCTTTGACTTCTGTAGTGCCGTAGTGGACATGCATTTTAGCCATTCTTAAATTGAAAATATTAGAAAAACGGACCGAGGGTAACCCACATAGGTGCTTGATGGACCATGAATGAAGAAAACATGGTAATGAGCACAGAAATTGATTTGGGTCTCTAGGGAGATGCCTTTCGGCTTTGATTTGGGGGCATGGTTCTGCAGCTAAACGCCCCTGTAGGTCCTTGGTTCTTGGAGGTTTAGTGGTATTTTGAGAGCAGCTGCTTTGTGCATATTGCCAAATGTTAGGTCTGTCTCCAATCATCCCCACCTATACCCCCAATGATTGAGGACTAGATGAGTTCTGTTATTGTTGTTGTAGCCTTATAGGTGCTTGCTGAAGACTATTTACTCAAACTCAATGAAGCCCGGGTAAAGGGGTGCGGGCACGGGATATGGCAAAAACCTAAAAATATAGGGTATAGGTACGACGAGGGTGCACCCTTATTTTTTATACACGTTTTTTTATATTTTTAGTATGCTATAGAAAAACATGGCCGTATTCATTTATGGACGTCCCACCTCCACTCATTAAACTTATACTTTCCATACTTAATTTGTTTTCACTGTTCTGTGGGTACTTCAAAGTAGTTCTTTTGCAAATAAGGAAGTATAGTAAAGATAAATAAATAATATGAAATAAGAATGGGAGGAAAAATAGTTATTAACATTAACAATTAAGTAAATCTAGGATTCGAGTACCTAAAAAAATAAGGAAAATAAAAAAAATAAAAAAGAGAACAAGAGTAACAATGACGTACCCATGGCATACGTTTTCCGTACCCGGATACCAAAACGTGCCCGATATGTTTTCGGTGGGCCGGGTAAGTACACGACTACATTTACAACAATGCTATCAATTTTAGTAGTCGAAAAGTATTCTTTAATTTATCTAGTCACTTAGACTTTCAAAACTCTACCTATACTATATGTACTTCATCTGTATCCTCCATTAAGATATGTGTTTTTTCTTTTTCCTACTTTTCCTTTATCCTTTCTCTTTCCTACTTTCCCTTGAGAGAAAGAGAGGACGCTTTTCAAGAGCGCAAAAATCGTGGAAAAGCAATTGCTTATGTCAAGTAACTAGGTATATGTGCCTGAGTTATTCTAGCAAATACTAATTTACCTTGCCTGTTGTACATTGAGGTTGTTGGAGATGCTATTTTATTATTTAAGTAGCTCAAAATCCTAATTTCCCTTTTACCTAGTCTGTTGTACATGCCCGTACAGATTATAAGTTATCGAACTCGGATTTTGTATTTTAATAAGAAGCTTAAAAAGTGTTTGGCAAAGATTTTTAAAATAGGTTAGGTTATGTAACAGAGTATTGTTTGGGAGCATAATAAGATAAACAGATTTCGAACTGGAATTTGAACAAAATCCCCTACCCTATTGTTTAAAACTGCAAAAAACACTATCACTTGCTGGCAGCGGTGGGGGCAGCGGCGGTGGCGGGGTGGTAATTTCATATAAGCTTTTATGGGCAAAGGAAATTAGGGCCAGAGTCTTCCATAACAGAGTTTTAGGACCTTGGTGTTGAGGATGATTCCAAGTTTTTTGGTCTGAACATATTATGTAGGCGGGAGGCCATCCCTATCGTGCATCTATTTCTCTTTTTAGAATTCGTGTACATTGGAAGTGACTAAATTGCATTGTTGGCCACTTGATAATTGCAATGCATTTTGTAGTTGCAGAATTCTAACTATAGGACCCTTTACTTCGATGTTCTCTTTCTGTTTCTTAGAAGCGTGTATCATCTGAGAGATGTGCGGAGTTGACAATTATTGCTGCTACCCATGGTCTAAAGGAAGCTTGGATATCATTTCAGGTATTTTCATTTCCGATTGTTCCTTTCAGTGAGTAACATGCCATAGTTGGTCTTTGAGTGGAAAGAGGGATGAAAATAAACTCAATTTACATGTCTAATGATGTTTTAGTTGATGAAAGTGTTGGGATAAAATTGGGACGTCGAGAACTGATTTGATGTGAAATACGATGAGCAGATGGGTGTACCATATATGGATTCAATCTCAAGCACATTTAAACCCACTTCTTGTACCACTTTCAACAGACCTTGAACAAGCTTCAACCCTACAATTACTCCCAAAATCACGGCATAAACCCTAGTTCGTAGCCTCCCCCTCCAATAGCAAAAACCTTCTCCCACTTAGGTTTTTCGTAGCCTCAACACCTCGCGTGTTCATCCGGTCCTATGTTTTGAAGTTCAGAACAAAGCTCTGCGCTCCGAATCCCTTCAAGCAAGCAAGAAATCACGCTCTTTGTGTAATCACTAAGAGCACTGAGGGATACAAGATAGGATTACATAGATAATCCCAGTGGGTTAGCACCTTTACGGTTTTCGTTTTTGATTTCTATCTTTTACTTGTCTGTGATCTATTTCTGCTGTTTCTGGTGTAAGGAGGAACATCGGCTGCTGGTTGTTGTATATTGCATGTGGCAGCTGAATGCCCTTAAGCAGTGGCCGCCAGTTAGGTCATGTTGGCCGACACTCAGAGTGTCGGCCGACATTAAGTTCAACTGCAGAACCCGCTGTTTTCTGTATTTCTTATCCCCCGTCTCCTATTTACTGCTTTCATCATCCATATCTATTTAAAATTTTAAATGGCTAACAATCGGTTATTTGTGAAAACATAAGAATGCTTGAAGTGTTCTTGGTGAAACGAAGTAAATGCCAACCCTAGGGTTGGGCGAAGCGGGGTGCCTAACACCTTCCCCTTTTTGTACCTTTGGCTCCCGAACGTTGGAATCTCGATACGATTTCTTGATTTTTCCTAAAACCGAGTGGCAACTCTCAATACATAAGGTGTGCTGCAACGGGCCTCGACGCTAATACATAAACGCCAAATTGGCCATCCTATGTGGCGAGGCCCGCCCCCGCGAGGGGAGGGGTATCCACGTCCATGGGTACTCCCTTAGTCACATAGTTCGTGACTATGAACTGACACAAGTGCACTTAAAACGCGCATTCATGAATTTTGGTAAAAGTTGCTGTAAATTCGCGAACTGAACTTTGGGTATCCGTGAACTATGCTTGTGAATCTGGTAAATCTGTAATATACCCAATCCTAACACTACACAAGTGAAACTCCAACCATACGTGATGTCACTGTCAACTAATTTGCGGAGGCAATGATGTTTAGCTGTCTGGTTATACTGCTCAATATCAGTCTATGACTAGACTTAAAGACTTTTTTATTTTTCTTTTGGTAGTCCTAGACTAGACTTTTACGTACCGAAACATGGGGTATACATGCCCTCCCGAAATAAACTAAAAAATTAAGACAGTTGATTATATTACAAATTGACAAATAGTGTCCCAACTCAAAACTCGTACTTCAATTTGCGAGTCACCACTTAACTCTATATATTACCCATTAACATTAGTAACTATAATAAGGAAACTAAATTTGTACAGCAAAAAATCATAAATTATGAATGTTGGAGTATCGTTTTGATTGTGTAATGGACATGAATTATGTGGTGGCAGATTACATGAATTTTTAGATACTCATACATAAATAGATAAATTCATATAAACAAAGAAGATGTGCTGGGACGATCTGCTTTATTGTTATTCTAAATTTTGACGCTCTCGCGCTCCCGGGCTCACACCCACACCTGCTTGCAGGTGCAAATTATGTGACTTGGGGTACTCGTTTATGTTCCCCATCTTAATTGCAATTAATAGCATTGGACATTGCATAGCGTATTCCATGTTTTTATTTCCCAGTCGTCAAACTATTGAAATCTTGAATTACAGCCATCGCAAATTTTCATATGTTTCTTTCCTGCTTGAAATATGTTGACGTGCTCTGTGGTTTCTTTCCTGCACTGAAGTGATATTCGTGTCTCATATCAAGATTCTTACAAAAAAATAAAAAGAATATGGCTGACTGAATGAGTCATATATGCCTTTGTGTGCGGACAAGTGCAAATTTTGTGTATACAGATAAGCATCTAAAGATGTAGGATTTCTCCATTTAACTCTAATTGGTGACATAAACTTGAAGAAAATTATTAGTTTATCCTCGGAACAAGAATGGTTCTTAAGAAACTCTACCTAGCCATCACTTATTCAACTACTTGTTTGTGATTCAAACCATTCGCCAAAAGGGGAGAGGGAAGGAGATGTTTGATTTCAAACTAGGCTTTTTTTTTCTGTGAAAGAAGGAGACATATTTCTGTCTCTGTTGATGTTTGTGGACTATTGTTAAGGAAAGCTCATTCTTCCAAACCGAATCATGCATGATTGTTAACTTGTTTGCTTTACTCTCTTGCTTATTCTAATACATATTAAGTTCGTTCCTTATTGTCTCTTGTCTCTAGACATCTTTGGTTTTTTCCAAATTTCCTGATCTGTTTTGGTATTTGACTTGTCACGTAGCCTGTGCTTGCTGTTATGTATTTGGTGCAATACATGCCAACCATTGGCTACTGGCTTATGGACAAGGTAATCATCTATTCTCCCTACTTATGAGTGATTGAAACATTTTCTACACACTCAACGCGTGATCGATCATTTTCCAAGATGGTACCATCTGTTATGTGGAATTGTTTGTAATTGGAGGGCGATAGATAAAAGAGCGGTAACCTTGGGAAGCTTTTGGGTCTGAATATGTGCAAAAACAGTGCATGTGTCCTAATATGGCTGGCTGATATTGGGCAAGCAAAGACTGTCTAGTTGTTTGAGTTCACCATGAAACTCAAATATCGTGCATGGAATGGTCTGTCACCTTACAATCATCATATAACCGGGAAATGAGTAAAAAGTACAACAGTTTGTTTATATTGCCGTGTCTCCGTGACTATTTAAAACTTAATTAGAGAAATCCAAGACTAACCTATGTAGATGGTGCTTAAATTTTATGGATTTGTGTTTTGCATCGTATGTTGCCTCCTGCTACTGTGTACGTGCTGATTGTTCTTGTTGTAAAATGGCTTAGATTGGAGAAAAGCGGGTAGAAGTTGCTGCACAGAAGGGCAATATTTACTCGTTGAGTTTGCTATTCGGAAAAAAGAAAGCACTCTAGATTTTCTCATGATTGAAGTCGCCATTTATTTTACTGCTGTCTGTTGTCATTAATTGCCTGTATAACCTCTCCGCAGTGATCCTAGTCATTTTGAAGTAAGGGTCTTGCTAACTGGTGCAACACCCGTTAAGGGTACAAAAAAGTACAATTGTACGTAAAATTTAAAATACAAGTGAGACCCGCAATTATACATTTTTGTACCCTTAACAGGTGCTACCGGTTAGCATTTTTCTTGAAATAATATTTCAATACTTCTATTAAAAAATTACTCTCTCTCTCTCTCACACACACACACACACACACACATCTGATAATATCATGATTTGGGTCGACGACCACTTCATTCCACCTATGTTTGTTGGTCATTGCAAAGCCTAAATCCTAACGTAACCGTTCGAAAACTACACTATTGACAGAAGTTAAACAAGAAGCTGGCAAATCATTTTTTAAAAAGACATCATGTTGTCGGTATTATCAAAATTACGATATTAAGGTAGAAACCGTTTTTGGTAACCAAAAAAGTTTGGTAATCATTTTATTTTAAAAAATAGGTAGTTATAATATTCGTCCTTGATAATACTATACGATATTATGATATTAAGACCGAGGCATTCCTTTCAAAAACACTTGTAAACGCGTACATGCTCGGTTGCTGACTTTCAATTTCAAGAAGTCTTGGTACCCATTATAATTACTCCCTTCGTCCCCAAATCAGATTAATAAATGTTTATTTTGAAAAGTTAATAGGTAAAAGTTGAGGATAATTTATGAAATAGAGATAAAAGTCGGAGAAAAGTCTATGTGCAAAATGTTGGAATTATGAAGTTACACACTTTTTTTTTTGAAAGGCAAATAACTTTATTAATCTCTGAAACGAGTACAAAGATTAAATGGGAAGAAGGGTAAAGAAGTTAGCGTCAAAACCACAGTGGGATTTCACCGCATGACGTAACAATACCACATCAGACCCAAGATGAAGTTACACACTTTAATAAGGGACCGAAGGAGTATTAGAATTTAGTAAAACAATGCCATTTGATTCCATTCTTTTTCGTCATTTTTTCTCTTGCTTAAAAATACAACTCAATCACCGAACCAAAATTTCTTCTCAAATAGAAAATTAACCATAAAAAAACATACTCCCTCCATTCCTTTTTTTAAAGAGTTTATTCTATTTTGGATTGTCTTTTAATGAGTGTCCATTTTGTAGAGGTGATACTTTTTGAACCCCAAAAAGTTCTCTCTAGCCCCAATTGCTTTTTATACCCCTTCTTTAAAGAAACTTCAACAAATTACAACCCTAATTTTTTTTTTTTTTTTTAGCTCTCATTTGCTCGGCCCACCCTGTTCACCATTTTCGCCACTCCTAAACGTAATTCTAATTTTTGAATTTGATGCGGAATAATCAATGGCTTCCATGTGCTCCTATGGCACACATCGATTCTGTTTTTAATAACACAGACTGCACAAAGAACACAACATGTGTTTAAAAGGATGGAAGAAAATGCATAAACCATAAACCATAATCGCCATTAGGCTGTTACTCTCTCTAAATAAGTTTAGATTAGTCCTACGCACTCCGTACCTTTAATTGTCTACCTTCGTAATTCCAACTCAGTAAAGAGACATTAGTATTTCTCACTTCACATAAATTTTTACCTTTACTTTTTAAAATTATCTTCTACTTCTACTCATTACGTATTAACTTAAAATAAATAAATAAATAATAATTGTATAAACTTTTACGCATTAACTCTTTAAAATGGAAACTTATTAAGTGACAATCCGAAATGAAATACTGAGCTATTATTTGGGGATAGAAGGAGCATCTAATTTTGAGTTATTTGAAAATTCATAGTCATTAAATCATCATTCACCTATCCGACAAGGACGATTAGATAGATTACTTATTAGAAATCAATAGAACGGATATGGCGTGGTGGCGGTGGCGACGTGGGGGGCTGGAGAAGCCCGGGTGGTGAACCAAAATAGGGTTTGTGTTTGCGGAAGATCCTGAGGGTATTTTAGGATTTAATTTTATCTTGTAAGTGGGTTCTAAAAAAAGTTAATACATTTTCCAATTTGTTCTTAAGTAGATTTTGTGGGGTGATGTCCAAACTTTCCTCGCCTTGACTTTTTTAGTTGAGCTTTGACTGTGGCTAGCCCTCATTCATCTGGCTCTATAACACAATGAACCACGCTTGTGCCCAATTGGTCGAAGACGACCAGAAGCCACTTCGATGACTAAGTCAGTCCTAGAATTAGGGATGACAATTCCACCCAAAACCAATGGATACCCGAACCAAACCGACCCTATCGGGGAGGTTTTTTTTATTTTTTCCTACCCATGGGGCGTGTCACGCCCTAGAAAATTACATCAAGAATACTTCAAACATTCCACATGCCTCCAAAGAAGGATCAAAGTCCACTGTCCGGGTCAACGGTTTAACAATAGTACCGGTCACATCCAATGGCAACAAGT
>JAXBDA010007621.1:0-17083 GCA_036023075.1 Gaultheria prostrata
CGCTACTACCACCACCATCAACACCACTCCGCCTCTACCACCACTCCGCCACTGTCACCACTACACCACCACCACCATCACTCCACCACTACACCACCACGGTACCCCCACTACTCTCACCACCATTTCCCCACCACGACGATGCCACCGCTTCACAATCACTACCACCACCACCGCTATACCACCATTTTGCCAATATTTTGATAAATTAGTGAATTTAAATTCTTCAACTCCTTATACAGATCAAACAACTTATTTATTTCAGTGCTTACATATCCAATAGCTTAATAGCTTAATAGCTTAATCAATTCAGCATTAAGTTTTCAGTACTTAATTTTCAGTTTCCAATTTCCAACTTTATCAAACAACCCCTTATCACATCAAGCTATATATCAAACTCAAATATTCCTAAACGTTAACTACCATGTGCACACAAAAAAGTTTATGTAATCAAATTAGATTATTTAAGTCCAATGACTTAACCTGAAATATCTCTGACAAGTAAAAGTCGGAACAATTATTCAATGGTCTTAGAGCATAACGTGGCATTTCCACGTGACGCTATTCGACGATCTCAAAGTACAATGTGGCATTTGTCGCGGCTGTGGTACTACCAAAAGTTCACACACCATGGCCAGGTAGACCGGTTGGTAGCTTGTGACGCTCCATTAAAAGGGCAACAAATTGGAACCCCAAATCCCACAATGGATCGATGTGGATTATGACATGTAAACACATATATTTATAGGCATGTTTCAATGATACAACAATAATCGGAGCCCCACGTAAATAATCGAAACTGTTCAATTTGGTTAAAATATATTATTAAGAGTATCTGTAAAAAATCAACTCATTAGGATATCGGTAAGCACTTGATCAACATGATCCATTCATTTAGTTTTTATCCTGTCAAATTTAAGGACAAATAATGACCAAGCCCTTGCCGATATTTGGACGAGTTAATTTTTTATGAAACTCTTAAAAACATGTTTTAAACTAATTGAACGGTTACGATCATTGCATGGGACTCCAAAATGGGTGTTCTAAATTTGGTGTGTCAGATGTTGTGTCAACGGAACTAGCCCCGTATATATATGGTAGAAAGAGAACCAAAAACTTCTTTGTTCACAAGTAATTAAATAAATTTACAGATTCAAAAGCATAGTTTTGTTTGGATGGTGAATTTTTTTAAGGGAAAAAAATGAAATCTAAATAAAAAAAATTTACACTTCCAACTTTTTTATGGTCAGTAACGGATCAAAAAATAATCGAGTATGATTCTTTCTAGTATCATGAAATGAGCTCTATTCCTCGATCGTTTTATTGTTTTCTCAAATTTTCACGACAAAATCACTTAAAATATCACTAAGCTACGTATAGAAAAAAGAATATCTAGACAGCAGAGGGTGAAAATCATTCTTCATTGCGTGACCGAATGTCATTAAGCAACTCACGTGCCCTCACTAGATTTCAAAACCTACACTAGTTCCCCCTAGGTTTTAAAAATATTTTTCACTCACTCCTAAAAAGTTGCTTAAATTTTATGGGGATGAATTGATAATTATGGAGTATGATTCTTTTGTATAAATAATTCTTAGTGTTTTGGAATTATCAATTGATCCCCTCTCGATATCCGCAGCTGAGATGCAAAAGGTGAACTCAATTCATATTGGTAATGCTGGGCGTTTAATTCGCCCCAGTTTATTCATATCTCGAACTAATCCCTACAATCACGGATAGGGCTGCAAACGAGCCGAATCGAGCCGAACTTTAGAATGTTCAAGTTCGTTCGTTAAGATTTTAAACGAACTCGAGCTCACTAAAAATTTGACGAGCCGATTTCGAGTTGAGCTTGCCTAGGTTTGATTCGAACTCAAATATGTTCACGAGCCTTAACGAGACAAAAATACTATATATTTATGCTTTCATACAAGTCTAAAATTGTAAATAAGGTTTTTATTTTGCACATAAATAAGCTCATACATATATAAAATTATGAAAATATATCAAAATTTTAAGTTTGTAGTACTTTTAAAAGTTTTATATTTATATAAGATATAAAATTTTCATTATGAACATGTAAAAGTTCTTACATGTTCAAGGTCATATGTGAAATTCTTACGAAATATATGTATATTCTAGGTTCGCGAGCCCAACCGAGCCGAATATCGTCGAGTTTAAGTTCGGCTCGTTTATGGACCGAGCCTAAAATTGGGGTCCAGGTCCGGCTCGTTTAGGAGACGAGTCGAACTCAAACGAGCCCTTACTGAATCGAGCCTCGAATAGTTCGCGAACGGCTCGGTTCATTTGCAGCCCTAATCACGGATAGAAGATTGGGGGAGTGACACCCCGGGTAAAAAAAAAAAAGACTTTTTTATAATGCAACAGTGTTATTCTTTAAAAAGCGTGTTCTATTTTTGGTTTACCCTCACCCTCTCTCTGATTGGTGAAAAAGACCCTTGACTCTTGTAAATTGAACCATTTGGATCTTCAAATAAGACCATGGTATTTGCATCTCATGAGCCTCATGTGCGAAGATCATTACATAAAAGAATTCAAGTCCGACACATATCTCTACATTTAATTTTATACTGGCAACGTGTCTCGATCTCCTGCAATTCTATTGGAGAATTTTTTGGATGTAGATAGGGTTCCACCTGGCAAAACACAAAAGTTCCTTCAACCAATCACAGCTTGCCAACCATTCAGAAAGTCAAATGATGTCAGTTAATTTAACACCTCAGCTGATGACCATTAAAAAAAGGATTTGGCTCATCTGCCCTCTTAGTGAGATATTGGTCGTCAAAAACTGTTTTTAATGGTGCAGATTTCTAAAAAAAAATTTATTTTACTCTGGAAGAAATTTTTTTTTTATTTAAAAATTTGGAAAGTTAGATATAAAGACGGGATTTAACGGCAAAAGCTTCTTTCCAGTTGACTGTAGAGAAGTCGACTCCTAAAAAAATCAAAACGGAAACTTCCTTTCTATCAAAACCAGTTTTTTTTTGGGTTTTTTCCTTTAGTGAACATTATTAACACCAGACCACAAGTATGAAACTTCCATTGCTTCAACGCATCAACATACTTGTGGAAGGTTTTGCTAGTGTAAAAAGTTAGAGCATAGAAGAATCGTCCACGTAACATTCTCATGGTTACTTAGTTTACGTTTATAAATTTTTTTTATAATCAGTGTCTAGACCAGCTTATGCGCACCTCGACTAATTTTGAGAGACTATAAATCTACCATGTACTGACGAGAGCCCCTATTGAAGCTGGAACAAATGATCCTTATAGACTAGCCCCAAATGAATTGAAATCACCTGAAAATTTTCGAAACTTAGTAAGTTTATAAAGTTTTAAGCAACCCATTACAAATTTCTTTCTATGCATATGTTAAGAATTCAGGTACAAAATGTTACACCCTTCGTCCCAAATTTCTTGTCCACTTGCATTATTCACAGCACCTCAAAAGATTATTTATATTTTCAAATGTATAATGTTATACTATATATTGAATATAGATTTCGTTTGATAGTTCTCAATGAGTTCTATTACACAAAATTTTTAAAATTGCAAAAAACATTATAGATTAAGAGATTTAAACAATTGAAAATTGGCACGCATGTTCGTAAATAGACAATAAATTCGGGACAGAGGGAGTATAAATTCAAGACGGCTCGTGAAAATATACACCGTACTACTCAAGTTAAAAAAGTATGTTTAACAATGTATGTTAGAGCAAAACTTATTCGCAGTGGGGGCATAAATTTCTAATTCACAGAAATTCATTCACATCATGCCACATCACATAGCTAGAAGATTATTCTACTGAAGAGATTATTCTTACGCGGAAGAGTTATAGAGATAATCTGTTTCAAGTTTTTTTTTCGTACTTATCTCTTCCATAGAAGATTTAACTAGAATCATTAAAATTACAGTCTTGACAATTTGTCATTGATTTTCCAGAATTCTTTGGCTCACAAAGGATCCGCGAATAAGTCTCTCAAATGTGAATTTACTGCCGATTTTTCATTTTGGGATGCTCATTAATAGTTAGATATCAGTTTTGACAAGTCAAAAGATGCTAGTACATTTCTTTTTATTATTCTTATCTTTTTAAACTTAATAAGCTCATAATTCAAAAATCAAGAGTGATTTTTGAAATTTTGTATTTTTTGAAAGATAATAATTATGTTTCCTTAAATAATTTGATAAACTAAAATTGTGAAATGAAAGAGTGCGATTTTGTTGACTCCAAAAATTATCCAAAAGTGGTCAAAATAGTTAATGTATCAAAAAGAATTTGACTCGAAATCCATGTTTAACTATTTTACTCTATTTTAACCGATTAGAAACTCCCCCTAATATCGACCAAATGAACCTTTAATGGCCCAAGGTCATACAAATGAGAAAAACTCATTTATGGAGGACTCCGTGAACAGGAATTTGCACCGACCCAATTTAGATCGTACGATTCAAAACACGGATGACTTGTATGTAATTTACACTTTGACCAGTGTGAGTGTATTTTTACCAATCAAAGTATATCTGAAAATTTAAACCGTTAAATACTTGAATCGTGTGATCTAGATTAGGTCTGTGCAAAGAGCGTCTCGAGGAGGCTCTGTGAATACGTTTCTCTCCTTATTAATAGTCAAATACCGGGCGCGTTCCCTGCTCTCTCTCCACTCTTCTCACTATTACCTTCCTCTCCAAGTCCAAACCATCTCTCTCTCTCTTTAAGATTCTAAGAATATGGTTCTCTCCAGGGCTGCAGGGGGGAGCGATGGCTCCATCCACTCCACCTTCGCATCTCGATACGTCCGAACCGCGCTTCCCAGGTACAACCGAACTCCGATCTCCGATCTCCGATCACTGATCTTCTTCTCTTTCTAGATCTCTAGCATAAACAAATTGTACTCATGAAATTAAAACTGATCGATGATGATCGATCTGGTTGTTTTTGGATCGATCTGAATGAATTAGGTTCAAAATGCCTGAAGACTCGATACCGAAGGAAGCGGCGTGGCAGATTATAAACGACGAGCTGATGCTGGACGGTAATCCCAGGCTGAATCTCGCTTCCTTCGTCACGACGTGGATGGAGCCCGAGTGCGATAAGCTCATCATGGCTTCCATTAACAAGAACTATGTTGACATGGATGAGTATCCTGTCACGACCGAGCTTCAGGCAAGTTCCTATACGCATATTCATTATTAATTTAATGGTCGAATCTCACAAAGTCCAAAAGTATTCGCATACGAATATATGCAAATTCCGCGGAGTTAATTGCTCTTGTTACTTTCTGTAAAAAAAAAAAAAATTTTTGTTCAATTTACTAAGTCTATAATGAAATGGATTAAGAGTAGAATATCCTATTTTTCCATATTAAAAAGAGAACTACAATAACGAAACACGATATCAATAATGTGAGATCTGCAACAATTATATTGCAATTTTTAAGGCCACTACTGAACGCGTAAGCGTGTAAAGCGACTATAAAATGAGTTATTAAGATTAATCTGATGGGATCGAGACGCTCTTAGCTTTATCCACAAAAAAAAAAAAAATACTATTACCTCTGTCTCATATTGTTTGTCCTTTTTGGGAGACCGTGCATTTTGCAAGCAAAAAATAATATATTTACGGGATTTTTTTTGGAAAATAAATTACACCAATTTTTTCGTCTCAATAAGATCTTTAAATTCATATAAAGATTGTTAGGAAAAAAATCATGTGAATACATTATTTTTTGCGTGCAAAATGCACGGTTTCTAAGAAGGGACAAATAATATGGGACGAAGGGGGTATAAAAAGCTAACTGGGGTAGGTGGTATTTCGACACACTTCATCGCGAAAGGGAAAATATACAAATCTATGCACGTTATTACTCCTAAGAGCAAGAACAACATATTAGGTATAAATTTGGGTAAAATTCCTGATAAACAGTGCATTTAGCTACCACATCTCACTCAACACTCCAATAAATCTTCTTTATTATCTTCTCTACTCATATTAAATATTTTAAAATATTACTCATCTTCTACACTGTTTCTATACACACACCCATCTTCTACACTATTCAGGAGGGTAGACCAGAGATGGATCTCCCCAGACCTTTTGCCGCAGACAAAAACCATTAGTTCAGAGGTGAATCGGGTTCAGAGGTAATATTGAATCGGGTTCAGAGGTAATATGTAAGCTAACCAGTAAACCCACCTTGCAGTCCCATTAGAGCATATCTCTGTTGATCAGAACACGCCATTCGTCGGCGATCGGAACTGTCCTTTTTCGGCTATCGCCGTTCGCGATGGATGGCTGGACTCTGGTTCTTATCGCCGTCGATCGGCTCTGGTTTGTAATTTGGGCTTCTTGTTGGAGAGAGGAGAGAGAAAGAACAATATAAAAAGGGAGAGGTAGTGTACAGTGCTTAGGTAAAAATAGATAGGTACAGTAGCAAATTTAGAGAAAATGTAAAATACCTAAGGGAGTAGAGAAGCTGTTAGAGCTGTATTTTTTAGTTTTACCTAGCCATTTTACCTAAGATTCCTTTATACCTAACCTGCTGTACATGCTCTAATATATGTACTATATCCTTCAGGAGTATTTTATTACTATTAGCTTTGCAATCAAGCCTAGCTTTGACGAATCCTTGTCCCACCTGTGGAAACGGGCACCAATAAAAAAGTGCACCTAATAAATTAGTCTTTTAAATTTTTTGTGAGAACGAAACATTAAATAACATTATCCTGCAAATATGGTCCTACTAAGAGGCTGTTTGGACACCTAATTCTTGCATTTTTCAATTCTACTTATCTCATTTTGGGAGACACCCCCAAAACACATTATGGGAGAATGAGTTCTCTATTTTTCACTTTAGACAATAGAAGTCAAAAAGAGGTCATGAGCTACTTTTCACATTATCCATTCACATTCTCTATTTGCAAAATGCATTCTGCATATTTCTCCAAATACTTCTCCCAAATTCAGAACACATTTTGTTCATAATCCAAAAAGACAAAAAATTAAAAATGGAAAACTGAAAAGTAAGCTCCCAAACACCCCCTAATATTGAGTTTTGTTTAATTTTACTTCACTTTTTAAGTCATGTTCCGCAACACCCGACTTAAGAATCGCAAAGACGTGTTAAGCCAGTTTGTTCCACAACAAAAATACAAACTCTAGAAGTCAGCTTATTCCACAACTCAAATTCTTACTGGGAAATGCCCGAATTGCCCATAATGATTGCTTGTGTTGGGTTGCATTTTACTCCATTGCCTATGCTGTCGTATTGAAAGAGTTTGTTTTTTGTTTTGTTTTTTAATTTTAATAGATCAGTCTATTTTTTGTTGTACTATTTTTTACTTGGTAATTTTTTTAGTACTTTTGACATTTTAAATTCGAAGAGTAACAGAATTTGCTTTTTAAAAAAATACTAATGTTTAGAAAAACAAAAATACTAAAAAAAATTTAGGCAAACTTAATACAAATAACTTATATGGGTCTCAAAAAATATTGGTTGTGTCAAATATATTCAGCTTATTTATTAGATACTGCGAGGTTCAAGTTTGACTTATTTATTAATCAAGCTTAAAATTGAGATTTAGGTTTGATAAATCACATTTGAATGAGCCTAAATCGATTCTAGTTTGGAATATTTCATAAACAACTCGATTCATTCGCAGCCCAATATATAGGGACGCGGGGTTGCTGCTGTGGACAATCACAACCGATCACAAGTGTTTTTAACAGTTCGAATTGAAAACAAACTGTTCGCGCGAACAATCTCATCTTGTGTTTGAAATCTAGACCGTCCATCAAAACAACAGACGGTCTGGATTGTACACAACAACTATTGTGCACATATTGCACCGCAACAACCCCGCGTCCAATAGATAGGTCTCAAAATTGTATGGTTGCGTCGGTATTCAGCGTGTTTGTTTATGCGCGTTGAAAAGGGAGACGTGTATTGAAGGAGAGTGCTACGGTGGCCCTACTCTAGCAATCCATCTACTCCTAAAATGAAGGTGAGAATATAGAAATTGGAAAGTGTCGGCACCAGAGTTGATGTGTTGAATCGTAGATCACACGGCGCTGTGTTTTTTTTTTTTTTTTTGTTTGAAAGGCAAAAAAGGTGAGTGGAGTCCACCAGCGTAGCAACTTCCATTGATTGTGACCACTGGAACTCACGACCGGCTGTGGAATGCTGTGTTTGTTTGTTAGTATTATTTTTTTAACGTAAGAATCACCTCATGGCAGGGTCAAATAGGATCCACCCATACAATGTAAGTTTACCCGAAAAACTAGCGCATCAACCCACTTCCACGGCCCTCATGTTAAATCTTGAGTGCCTCCGGGAGTACTCGTATATTGCCATATTTTAGGGGCCGATTCACCCTTACCACTCCAAAAGTAATCAAATATTGCCATGTTTTTTAGGGGCAGATTCGCCCTTACCACTGAGACAATCCTGGGGTGGGTGGCGCGCGTGTTTATTTGCTGCTCTTTTATTACTACATATAAAAACCCACCATTTTTCTTCAATTTCGATATAACAGGTTTTGAAATATTCTTATTCCGTCTATTTTTTCACTAGCATTTTTGTGGTTAAAAATTTCATCGCTAGTAAAATACATTCAGTGTGTAACTGTAAAAAACCTAAACAAGAGCTGATTTGAAGATTATCTTCGACACAAGGATCTGGCTCCTCTCTAGTAATGAGATAGGAGTTTCCTGTCTAGTTCCTTCTTTTTTCAGACCCATACCGGATCCACATCAATCATACCGGATCCACATCAATGATCCGAATCTAAATTACGTTAATCTCGTCAAGTACTTCAACCATGTAAAAACTCATCGATCGGATACCGTTTTATACCTGATCCAAAAGCATTTATCTTGAATAAAATTCGTGCAACCTATCAAGATAGAGATAGGTGTTTGTTTGTATAGAAGGGCACAAGAACTAAATCATGTGGAGGGAGTTCATCGGGCTAGATAGACTACCAAAAATGGAAAGGTACGGATTATAGAGAGTGCAATTTTGTTCACCCTCCTTAAAAGAAGGTGAACAAAATCCTCCCTCTTATTGGTTGAAATGTGTGGGTTCCACCACAAAGTGATGTCATGCTTATTACAAAGTGATGTCTCCAATACACTTTTTAGTAAGCATAACATCACTTTGTGGTGAGACCCACACTAATTCAACCAATAAGAGGGAGAGTTTTGTTCACCCTCTTTTAGGGAGGGTGAACAAAATTGCTCTCGATTATTGAAAGCCAGGTGGGGCTAACCGGAAAAGATTAACTTACCCTAATTAGTAATCGGCAAGGCCCCCCCGCCCCCCCCCCCCCGCGCAATTAATGCAATCATTATTTTTTGGTGACGTTTGGAGTGTTGGATTGGATCTAGCTTTACGAGGGGTATTTAGGGGACACGGGTCCCTATAGTGTCCCGAGCATTATACCGTGTAGTGTCTCCATTCGATTGTCTATTTCGACAATGCGTGGTTCAGATTTGTAGGAGTTTGAATTAAATTCAGTTGTGCATTGTCGAAATGGACAATCGAATGTGAACACTACACAGTGTAGTGCTCGGGAACACTGCAGGGTCCCCGAATTCGGTATTTGGAAGACCTTATTTTGCATTTTGGATTTGAAGTTTGGCGTTTTGGGTGTGTAGGGTCAATTATGGACTGCATTCTGCATGTCAAAATGTAGGATTGCGAAATGTGAACTGAATTATGCAGAACTTAAAAATTAAATATGGATGGGGAGTTTTTCAGATTTTGACTAGAATTTCACTCAGAAAATCTTTTTGAAAAGTCTACTTTGCACATATCATTCAACATTTTTTCAAATTCTCATTACAATTCAGAAAATTTATAATCTACTCCGTACGATAAACTGTTCATACGCAAACATATAATTGGGTCTCAAACATTTTTACATGTACCTCGATTAGTAACTAAGAAATTGATCATACCGTCCACTAGCAAGTGTCCACAATTTATGCCATTTTTTCGATGTACAACCAGTTGCATTGTCTTTCGAATAGCAAGTGTCCACAATTTATGCCATTTTTTCGATGTACAACCAGTTGCATTGTCTTTCGAATATACTGTATACACACGCAGATTTGCCGCCTCGAAACTGGCAATCCATCATAGGACTTGAGTTTTGAAGTTATAATTAACATGAAACCTATTTAGGTGAGAGAGTTCGGTATATCCAACTATTAATGTCGATATTTTGATGTTCAAAAAAAGAAACTCCAGAGTGTTTTGTGGTTGTTTTCATGTCATTAAATTTCAAGGACTTGTCATTGTTCTCTAGAAAGTCTAGAAACATTTTTCGTTGTTGAAGTATGAACTCTTTTTTTTTTTTTTTTCTTTGTCCATTTTTAAATATTCAAAATCAACTTAAAAGTCCATGGTGGCTGTTGACTGGTAGAGGTGCTTATCCCATCTTCTTTTCGTTGGCACAGACATTGGATTAGGTCAACTTTTTTATCTAAATTTGAATAAATTCATTCAATGCGTTAACTTATTTGAATTGGCAAGTTGGCTGCTAAAATGCAATCGGATCAAAGATCGATATTGATATGAACAGAACACGTTCATCGTGAAGTTCTTCTATCGATCGTAATAGTCATCGATCAGTGTAATTTTCCGCTCACGCGACGGACTCGATGAGCAGAATAAATGAGCATCTGAATTACTACATGCCAAAAATAAAAACAGTAAACAACAGAAATGTCAAAAGAATATGTGGTGAATGAAGGTGTTGGAGCCCCACGCAACGGTGCACCAACACGATAGAGTCATTAACTGCTCCAATCCACTAGCAAGAAGTTGGGTTAATAATTGAGATGCTTCACAGCCCATATGACCATTTGGCATTTGCTCTGACCTGTTGGGTTTCGAAGGATCAATAATTCTATCGTGTTGGTGCACCGTTACGTGGTGCTCCAACACCTTCATTCACCACATATTTATGTGAGACCCAGTATAATGTGTGGTGGATGAGAGTGTTGGGGCACCACGTGATGGTGCACCAAGACCATATAATAATTAGTCGTTCCGAATAACCTTCGCTTTCTTTATCTTTGACTGGCAGACAATAGATGGAAGTAATCCACCACCGTAGACGGTAGACCCTTATGCCGAGGGCCACATTATCCACATTAAATGAAAATTTGGTTTATCTTTGACTGGCAGACAAAAGAAAATGAAGTACTAAATGTACAAAGATATTCTGTCCGAGCAACACTACGTACCCAAAAAAAATACATATAATTGACCCAGAAATTTAAAAATCTATGGTCTAGATTCACCTGGAGTGAATCTGGGCCACTGATTTTCAATTTTTGGGCCAATTCTGTGTATATTTTCCGGGTACTTAGACATTCTGTTTCTGTCCTTTATCCTTGTAGACTTGTAGTAAAGAATTGTGCAGAAACAAATGATACATAATAATTGTTTAGACGAAAATTAGTATTGTTAGTTATAGTTGGTAAGTTTTGAACAAATAATTTACCGGCTACGCAAACAAAGTACCGAATTTTGGTTTCAGAATGCGGGTCTTACATTATGTTAAAATGGAGAAAATATCATTTGTGTTATTTTAAGCCTCCTTTGATTGAGTGGTTTAGAACTCAAGGCTATACGATTACTTGGAGGAATTTGAAGTGAACAATTAAACAGCGATAGTGAGATGTATGTTTTTAGCAACGGTTTTTTGGACCAGACAAGTGACCTCGAGGTTTGAATCACTGTCAAATGCATGAGAACGTGGTGCCTACTACTGTACTAATGACTGGAGACCCTAAGTCGTGGTACGCATAACCAACTTATTCACACAACTTTAGTTATCAAAAACAAAAAAAGGACCGGTCAAAACTTCAAATACCCCAGGGTATTTTGCTAGGAACGAGACTAGAACCAGTGAACTTGTAAGAGTAAACCCCTTATTTGTTGTCACTTTCTCGACGAATCCTTTGCAGTTTAGGAAAATGTATTTGAAATGCAGAACAAAAATGCAAAATTGAAGAAGTGGATACTTGCAATTTGTGAATCAATGATTCCAAACACAAAACTAAATAGTACTAGTTGTTATTCATGCATTAATTCTTGATCAATATATGCAGAATCGGTGTGTCAACATGATAGCACACCTGTTTCATGCACCACTTGGGGAAACAGACACAGCCGTGGGAGTGGGAACAGTTGGTTCATCAGAGGCTATAATGCTCGCTGGATTAGCTTTCAAGAGGAGGTGGCAAAACAAGATGAAAGCCGCCGGAAAACCCCATGACAAGCCCAACATTGTCACCGGCGCCAACGTTCAGGTATGCATGTTGTCAACATATGCTTTTGTTTGGGTCTTATTACTGTTCGTTTATAACTCAGTATGTAGCTGAATTCGAACAATTCCACCGTTCACTTAGGTTAAGTTTTGTACTTGACTCAGGGTCAATCTAAAAATAAGAGGATGTATGTTTTTTGAACTAATGTGGTTAAAATGTACTGTGTTTTGTTTTTGGTTTGGAAAATATGCTAATGGTTCCTTAGGTTAAGTTTTGTACTTGGCAATTTGGACCCTATACTTTCTGTTCATGCATTTGCTCACTTATTTTTCATTTCATGCCACGCAAGTCCTTTTTGATTTTACAGTTTGGAACTATACTTTCTGTTCATGCATTTGCTCACTTATTTTTCATTTCATGCCACGCAAGTCCTTTTTGATTTTACAGTTTGGAACTATACTTTCTGTTCATGCATTTGCTCACTTATTTTTCATTTCGTGCCACGCAAGTCCTTTTTGATTTTACAGTTTGGAACTATACTTTCTGTTCATGCATTTGCTCACTTATTTTTCATTTCGTGCCACGCAAGTCCTTTTTGATGCATAGGAAATGATTATCTTCTCCTATGATTTCATTTGAAGCTTGTGTTTATGTTTGTAGAATTCTATAGTGTCAAAAAGAGTAGAGCGCAATGAGCGAACAATAATGTTCGTAATTATCTCAATTGATCCTCGAATGCCAAATTCCCCTTATAAGACTTGTTTATCAGCGATATGATCATTATTGACTTTAATTGAGCTAATAATGAGCCGATTTTGAGTAGCTTGAATTTTCTAAACATCATGAATCGAATGTGCCAGGAAGTAGCTTGTTCGAGCTTGATTTGAAACCTTCCGGCAATTTTACCCTATCCTTTTAACCTTGTGCAGGTGTGCTGGGAGAAATTTGCAAGGTACTTTGAAGTGGAGTTGAAGGAAGTGAAGCTAAGTGAAGGGTACTACGTAATGGACCCTGCTAAAGCAGTGGAGATGGTTGATGAGAACACAATCTGTGTGGCTGCTATTCTGGGGTCCACTCTTAATGGAGAATTTGAGGATGTTAAGCTCTTGAATGACCTCTTGGTGAAGAAGAACAAAGAAACAGGGTACGTATACAATGCTTAACTAATGCTAATAGAAAGAAAAAATTTGAGCAGTGCTACCGACACAAATGTGTCTGGAGCCATTCAGTGCACACGATGAGTCCTAACGATACATGGTTATGCATAAACGTTTTTTTCGAAAATACTATTTGTGCAACGTCTTCGTTTTGAGAATATTATTGCTTGGCAGATGGGATACACCTATTCATGTGGATGCTGCAAGTGGTGGTTTCATTGCACCATTCCTATACCCAGACCTGGAGTGGGACTTCAAATTACCCCTTGTGAAGAGTATTAATGTTAGTGGCCACAAGTATGGGCTTGTCTATGCTGGAATTGGGTGGTGCATTTGGAGGGCCAAAGAGGATTTGCCTGAAGAGCTCATCTTCCATATCAACTATCTTGGTGCTGATCAGCCCACTTTCACCCTCAATTTCTCCAAAGGTGAATACCTCATTTCCTTCTCATTAATAGTGGTTTAAATTAATTCGCCGTAAAGAAATTATACTGAAAGAGGAAATCGCCCGACTAAGAGAATCAAAAGAATAGTAGTGATGCGTCAATGCCCAATTCTTTCGGCTATAACTAAAGAGGTAGGGAAACTGATCCCTCTATTCTAGTTAGGTTTTGGTTAAGTCAAGTAAGAACGTGCGGTGCTTGGCACGCGTACCATAGCAACTGGGAGAGGAACGAACATTGGAGGAAGAGCACGAGCAATCCTATATTACATATATAGAATGAATGACAGGTAGTAGCGTTAGATCAGAAACGGTAGGTTGTCGTCAAGCCTAAAAAATAGTTGCCTTAGATTTACTAATTGTAATTAGCCCTTTTTGATTTCGGACCTACCTGTTCTTAGATTCAGTAGCTATACCTGAGATATGAGCCTCTATCTGGCTGCAAGAGGGGAATGGTGTTAATTGACACTCTCAATGTCTTGTTTGGTAATCTGGATGTTTACCTAGGCACCGTAGTCTTGCCTAACCGTTTGGCCGACACAGATGCCTTTGTATGGTATAGCAAGTTGTTAAGCTACTTGTATCGATTTTCCAACTTCCTGTTTCATACCAATGTAGATCGAACGATATGGCAAAAGCATTTATGATTGAAGAAGAAATTTCGCCGTCGTAGAGATGAAGAGTGAAATCATTATAATAGGAAAAGAAATCTGCTAATCATTCTGTATGAACTTTCCTGTACCCAACCTAGCTATTTCTCAGCCTCTGAATTTTTCTTTGGCTATAATCCAGATAGGTACTCAAGTTTTGTTTCATTACTTTTTTCATGGGATGTACACTTTTTTTGCAGGTTCTAGTCAAGTAATTGCTCAGTACTATCAGCTCATTCGCTTGGGTTTTGAGGTGAGTCAACCATAATATCCGAAAGGAATATGCTAAGTACAAATAAAACTTATTCCGAAAGTGAAATCAGTGGTTCAGATAGAAACCCAAGTGAATCTGAACCACTAATTTCACTTTCGGAGTAATTTTCGGGACAAGTTTTTTGGGTATCTAGCATTGTTCTATCCCAAAGCATTCGTGAACGGAAAGAAAATGAAAGGAAAAAAAGTCCACTTTTAATTTCATTGTGTAGTGATGTGATGATTTTATTTCCATGTTGTTTACTAGGGATACAAGAACATAATGGAGAATTGCCAAGAAAATGCCAATGTCCTTAAAGAAGGCCTAGTGAAAAGTGGCCGGTTCAACATAGTATCCAAGGACGAAGGAGTCCCCCTCGTGGCCTTCTCCCTCAAGGACAACACTGCCCACACGGAATTCGAGGTCTCCGAGTACCTCCGCCGGTTCGGTTGGATCGTCCCGGCCTACACTATGCCCCCCGACGCACAGCACGTGACCGTGCTTCGTGTGGTCATTAGGGAGGACTTCTCCCGAACCCTGGCCGAACGCCTGGTGGACGATATCTTGAAGGTCCTCCACGAGCTCGACGCCATCCCGGCCAGGGTCACTGCCAAGCTGACCGCGAGTGAGGATAGCAGTGAAGCAAAATTGGTGAAGAAAACCGCGATCGAGGTGCAGAGGGAGATCACCACGGCGTGGAAGAAATTTGTTCAGGACAGGAAGAAGACTAATGGTGTGTGCTGAGGGATTATGGTACCCTTTTCATAACCACACTATCCGCCTTGTTGTCATTCCTATTATGTAGCGTTTGTGGCTCTATTGGTTGCTGCTACCGGCATGAGGTGTTTTAATTAATTTGTTGTGTATCTCTGCCTTTGTATTTTAGGTATGAAATTTTTCCAGAATATTTATCCAAACATGCGGAAATTTGTGGTCTATAAGACTTTGGTAAACATGATTTGAGTGATTCGAAATCATCAATTTCTAAATGATATTTTGTTGTCAACTAGGTCTAACGCGTCATGCATTGCATGAGTTTGATGCCCGTTGGTCTTTTGTTGAATGGGTTTTTAATGAAGTTGTTTGTATTTAGGGACAGATGTTGGTTTTTTTGTTGAGTAATAAGAAATATACTGTCTTTGTCCGGATTTGTTGGTCTACAAATATATTTTTTTAAGTCCGAAAATGTTTGTCCATTTCCAAAAGTTAAAGAGTAAAATATGGAAACTTTACACAAAAAGTAGTGGAAAAAAAAATTGGAATCCCGAAAACGGACCAACAAATCCGGACGAAGGGAGTAGTTTTTTTAGTTTAGGTGATGAATTTTTGTTTGTGTTTCTTTCGTGTAGAAAATGAAAACTTGCTATTTGTAGAAATACTAATTTAACGGCTTCGTGCGTTGCACGAGTGTGATGCCCGTGTGTATTTTGATTTACAAACTCTAGGGACTCAAATGCGTAAGCAACAAACTCTAGGGACTCAAATCCGTAAAGCAACAAACTCCAGGGACTCAAATGCGTAATTTAGCCATACATAGCCAAAAGACCAAAAGGGCATAGCATTATGGCAGAATTACAAGAAAATCAATGGGGCAATTTCCAATTGGAGGGCAAAATTGGCAAAAAGTGGCAATTGACCAAACACCAAAATTGATTGGCCTCTCTTTTATAAGCCTCCGGGTATGGATACTTAAGGTTGTGTCACTGCTTTATTAAATATTACTTTCTCTGTCCTAAATTTCTTATCCACTTTCACTATTCACGATACCTCAAAAAATTGTTTATATTTTCAAATCTATGATGTTACATATATGCAATATGGATCTCGTTTGATAGTTATCGATGAGTTCTATAAAGCAAAATTTTCAAAATCGTAAAAATATTTTAGATTGAAAGATCTAGGCTTTGCACTTTTCTTTCATGTTGAATTTGCTGCTCCAAAAACAAATATCCACAACCGAAGGACTTATATAAGAGAGGCTTTCTCAATTTCGTGTTTGGTCATTTTCCGGACAATTTTGCCCTCCAATTTGGGCACAATTACGAGTCTCCGTGTATTTTGTCATTTTGTTGAAAGGCTTTCTAACGTTCCACGAACTCCAGCTGTACTCCCCCTCACTCTCAGCCACAGAAAAATCTTCACTCTCTCTCCCCCCTCGCAAAGAAATTGGAGACAGCTCCATATTCGCCTCTGCGTCTATCTCGTCTCTGTCTTCCTTTCTCTGGGCTTTCTCCCTTCTCTACGTCGATGATTACAAAGACAACGATGAGGATA
>JAXBDA010007622.1:0-17081 GCA_036023075.1 Gaultheria prostrata
TCTCTCTCTCTCTCTCTCTCTCTCTCTCTCTCTCTCTCTCTCTCTCTCTCACACACACACACACACACACACACACACACACACACACATACACCTCTGCCCTAAGCTTTGCAGCTCCAAAATCACAGAAAACCAAAAAACCATGAAGGTAAGTCCTATTCCTATATATAAGTTAAATTTGGTCACAAAGAAGAATTACATAGACTAGAATATATATATATATATAATTTTTTTTTTTTGATCGCCAACGACTAGAAATTTCCTTAACGTTATTTTGAAATCTGTTTTGGTTATGCAACAGAAGGTGATTATTAAAGTAGCTGTGGAAGAACAAAAGTCCCGTGCCAAAGTCATGAAGATCCTCAGTGGTGTTCCAGGTATACAAACGTATTCGCATAATTGCTTGACTTTCTTTCTCAATCTAGATCTCCACTTTTGATGCACAATTTCGAGGAATTCATTCTTAGGAGGTGTTTGGGAGCCTGAATTTACACTTCGCATTTTAATTGGATTTTTTGTCAAAAAGTGACAAGTCTCGTTTGATATTAGGAAGAAGGGTGGGGCCATTCGTGCCACTCATTTTGTTTTGTCCCGAAATTAAAATCGGGACAGCCTTTGAAACCGTATTGAAGCACAAAAAATACGAAAAAAATAAAATTCTTGATTAAATACTTACTTCCTAAGTATTGGTTCCTTTCGCTTAGCGAGGCAGGCTTTGACTTTTTAAATTTTTGTTACACCTTTTAAAAGTTCTCATCCATAGTTTTTGATTCATTTATTAAAAATGATTAGAAAAATGGGGAAGGGAATGATATATAGTTTACTTTTGATTAGAAAAACCTGTATTGAGACTGTTCTTCACGGCAATCAATCATCTAGATTTTAAAATATTTTCAAAAACTTGAGACTACGTACGCAAATTGCTCTGTGAAATCCAAACCCAGGTTCATATTCTGCTCTCTCACACTTTTTATGTTCCCTACCAATTTCGCAAAGATTTTAATGATACAAAAAATCATTAATATTATTGCTGAAGGAAATACCTTGATCAATTGCAATTTCAAATGAGCAACTTAGCCTAAGTATGTGTGTTGTTTGTGTAATTGTAGGGCTAGTATCAGTAGATTTTGCCGACCAGAACCATATAGTGTTGATCGGAAATGGGATTGACGCGGCAGCATTAACGATGTTGCTGAGGAAGAAAGTGGGATCTTCCGAGGTGGTGAGCGTGGGCCTAGTGGACTATGGCGGGAATGGGGACGGCATGGTTCAGATTCCAGTAGGGGGGTATTACTCTTATAACCCACATGCTTACGGATCGGTTCATGGGTATGAGACTACGAATTACCAAAACCCACATGCTTACGGATCGGGTCATGGGTATGAGACTAGGAATGAAAACCCGGACAGTTGTTGTTCTATCTTGTGAATGGAAGAATATAGCTAGGTCTGTAAAGTAGTTTTGTGTAAATATAGGACTCTGTAAAGTAATTTTGCGTAAAATTTTGATTTTGTAAATCTGGATCCATGTAAAGAAGTGTTTTGTAAACCATCTGTTTAAAGTAGATTTGTATCAATACAATATACTACGTTGTTTATTTAATTGATCTTGATTTTAAAACCTTTGATCTAGCTTATGTTATTCTCTATTAGGTTTGTGGATACTTACTTGCCCATTGCGGTGGGGATTTACAGACAGAATGGTCATCGTGGTAACACTTAGACACTTGTTGTGGGGTGCCATTAAATGATGATGTCCGTTGGTGCGCACCTTGCTTGTTAGAGTCGCCACTTAATTTTAGGAACCAAGAAAACGAAATCAAGATAGCACTATCGAGAGCCAAGGGTACAAAGAATGAATTAAGGTTTTAAATACCCATTTTTGCCCAACCTGAAGATTGGCCTCTTGTTGTTTTACTAAAAACACTTATAATTTATAAAGACTCGTGTGATTTTGCAAGTACTTGATTAGTTAATCGTTCACGGATATGGGTGATGAAAAGACATTAAAGGGGACATGGGGATCATGCAAGAATTTGAAGAAAAAAATGGATAAACAGCAGCTTCTGGTGCATAACACACCAGTGGCCGGGAGAAGTTTTGTCGCCTGTCGGCCTGCACATCTAACTGGGGGTCGCCGCTTAAGGCCTTTTTGCCGCCACATGCATAATACAACTTACCAGCGGCCTCCACTCATTGTAGCACCCTGTCATAGCAGAAACAACAGTTTTAACTACTTGACAGAGGGAAAAGGTAGAAAATTAAGAAGAAAATAAAGGTACAAATCAACATTAGCGGTGGTTGTCCAAAGAGCGGTGAAAGTGAGGGAAAAGACCCGAAATCGCATCATCTTCCGCCCTCTCAATTACTTGCAAAAGTGAGGGTTTTCCTCCACAGGAAATTGAGAGGGTGAAAGATGATGGGAGTTTGGTATCAAAAGACGGGAAATGGTTAGGCAACATCCACCCTTAATATCGGTCACTCCATTCACTTTTTTTCTTAGACAAAACGAATGTGATCCGATTAATTACAGATGTCATTTCATGTGACGTGAATCATTGGATAAACGAGTATTACATTCCAAAGCTCCAAAGCTTCAGTATTACAATTGGCTATATATAAGATGATACCAATTTGTGATGTTAGTATTTTATGCAATAATTTTATATTGCATTGGATACGTGCGGAGCAGCACTACAACCGTGTGATGTGGAGCCGCACTATAACCATGTAGTGCAACATTCGAGCTGTTGATCTCCATAATTAACGGTTTGGATTTCATCTCGATAATGAACAGCTCGAATCATACAAGTGCCGATTGAAAATCAGAATAATTGATTACATGATCAATTTTCTTTATACTAATTACTAAAATACTATTTCCTAACGTATCCAATTTTTGAGGCGCTACAGTCTTAACTTTTAGACATTCCCACACGGACGTTGAATGGATAAAGTCACCATTTTTTATTGTCACGTTTTTTTATTTTTAAATCTCCCTGCAACGAAATAATCACATTTTTATGTTCTTGTGGTGTTTAATTAATCAAAGACGAAGATTCCCTTTGGGGGAAACATACTCTACGACCACTCGATGACGGACACGTATAAATTGCTGTGTACGTTTATCGTTGATTTTGTTGACATAATGGAATATTCCTTGCATCTTACTCCTATAAATTGGCCTTTTGGTACCTTAACGACTTAACTCGCGCCACCTCTCTCCTCTCTCTCTCTGTACAGAGGAAACCAAAACCATGAAGGTAAGCCCTATATTGTAGTTTTAACAACAAAGAAGAAAATTATATAGTCTACAAATTTCCTCCATGCTATATATTTTGAAATCTGTTTTGGTTTTTTTTTTTTTTTGTGGTAAAAAAAAATCTGTTTTGGTTGTCCAGCAAAAGGTAGTTATTAAAGTAGTCACGAAGGAACAAAAGTCTCGGTTCAAAGCCTTGAAGATTTTCAAGAATGTTCCTCGTATACGTATATACGGCTAGCTTCCCGTTAGGGATCTAGAAGCTTTTGGGTGTTTTGATGGTTTTAAAAATTATTTTTACGAAATCCGAACCGTCCAATGTGTTCAAAACGTTTTATTAAGGGCCCACACGAGAAATCATCAAAAACAATACCGGGAAGACCTTGATCCAAACAGTTTTTCACAAAACTGTAAATGTACAGTTTTGTGAAAAACTGTTTGGATCAAGCTCTTCCCGGTATTTTTTTTGATGATTTCTCGCGTGGGCACTTAAAAACACGTTTTAAACACATTGGACGGTTCGGATCATAAAAAAAATATCGGGAACGTGGAGGTCCGGACTCCCGGAGCCCGGACTAGAAGCTCTCCCATACATATATATCTATATATATATATATATTCGCATACATTACTTAATTTGCTTTCTAATCTCTCCAATTTTTATTCACAATTGCAAGTATATTTTCAATCTAAGGGGGTGCCTGGTGGACACAAGGGTGAAGGGCCTGCTGTGCAACCTGTGCACAACAGATGTCACGCAGAATCACAGCCGTCCACAAGTGTTTTCAATGGTTCGGATTGAAAAAAAAAATTATTTGCGCGAATAGTTCTTCTCTTCATGAGAATAGCTTGTTTGAAATCTGAGCCGTCCATCCAACAATGGACGGTTTAGATTCTGCGCAACACCTTCCCTGCATAGGCTGCACAGGCTTCCCGCGTCCGTGCTTGGGAATCTTAATTTTACAATTTGGATTTTAATTGGACTTTTCGCCAAAAGACAACTGGTTTCATTGGACTATACGGAAGAAGGGTGGGGCCTACTATGGCACATATGATCATTTTGTTTTGTCCCAAAAAATTAAAAGTGGAAAAACCATTCGAAATCGTAGTAAAGCAAAAAAATAAATACTCCATAAATAAATAACGAAAACTAGCATTATTAATTACATACTGACTTCCTAATTATTGGCTTCTTTTGCTTAGTGATGAAGGCTTTGGACTTTTTAAATTTTTGTTACACGTTTTAAAAGTTCTCATTGAGATGGAGACTATAATCGCTTTGTGCAATCCAAATTCATATTCATATTTTTCTCCCTCGTGCATTTTATGCTCGATAACAACTTCACAAGAATTCAATGATAGGATCGAAAATCATTAATATTATTGCTGAAGAAAATACCTAGCTCATATGATATTTTAAGAAAAACGCTTACGCTAATCACTCGTTGTTTGTATAATTGTAGGGCTATTATCGGTAGTTTTTGTAGGGCAGGACCAAAACCATGTAGAGTTGATCGGAGACGAGATTGATGCGGCGACGCTGATGGCGCTGCTGAGGAAGAAATTGGGATCTTTTGAGCTGAGTGTGGGCCGGTGGACTATGGCGGCGAGGGCGACGGCAAAGTACAGATTCCAGTAGGGGTATTACTCTTACATCTCGTGTGCATAAGGAACGGTTCACGGATATCAGACTAAGAACCAAAACCAGTATGCATATGAACTGGGTGAGGTTATGGGTATGAGACCATGAATGAAAACCCATATGACTAATTTGGGTCTCTCGAAAGTAGTTTTGTGTAAATCTGGATCTCTGTAAAATAAATCTCACTAACAATAACTAACAACACTGACTTTTGACAATAACTAACACTACAAGAAAAAACTACCTATGGCGACGAATCAGTTTCGTCTCTAAAACATCAAAACCTCGCCAAACGAATTGGCGAGGAAAAATTTCGTCGCTAGTGTTCCTCGACAAAAGGTCGTCGCAGAAGGAATCTTAGCGAGGAAATATATATTCGAAATAATTGGCGAGAAAATGCTGCTTTCCTGAAATTTCACATAAAACAGTAAAACTCCACTCACTGAAATTTCGAGAGTCGAGGGTTCCTTCGGCTTTTACCTGGTCTTCGACTTCGGCACCGCTAGTGTTTTCTTGATTCTCTCCATTAAATTACATAAAACAATAAAACTCCACTCACATAAATTTTGAGGTTTGACATTTCGGAGATCTCGAGGGTTCCTTCGGCGTTTACCTGGTGTTCAACTTCAGCGCCGTTGGTGTTTTCTTGATTCTGTCCATTTTGGGTTTGTATTTACAGAGATGAGACCAAGAGAATACAATAGACTTTGGGTTCTAGATCCGTCCCCTACCCCTTTTTCTTTTTGATAAATTACAGATCTTTTTTCTTTTTGATTAATTACATATTAGTCCTTAGATTGTGGGTTGGGCTAAGTTTGGACCAAATTTGAATGGATTGAGCTAAAATAATTTCTATGGGCTGGGCTAAAATCTATCCGTCATTGGATTGGATGTTCAAATATTTTGGGTAGGGTGTTCAAAAATTTTGAGTTGGGTATTCAAACATTTTTGTTAGGGTATTCAAAATGACAAAAAAATTTTAAAAAAAATTTACATATATTTCTAGAAAAAAAATTTATTCAGGTTGTTCAAATGACCACTCTCAGCTCCACATGGAGCCGCCCATGTTCAGAAATACTTTTGGATTTGGAGTTTGGCCATCACCCCATACTATCAATTCTTGTGATTGACCAGTTCATATACTTATATGTTTCTACTTTAAATGAACCTCCAGTTGTTAACAATAATTCACACCCACCACTTTCCCAAAATCACTAATCTTGGCATGATAACATGACAACAAATTCTAATTAGGACTCTTTTTTGTTTTCAGTTTTGGGCTTTTAGCTGCTTTAGGCTTGACCCTTTAGGTGTGGGCTTGTCCCATTGGATATTTCCTTGGTTGGCTTCTTGCTAACCTTGGGTTTGGGTCTCAGGCTGGGCACAGGATTGTTCTTAACTTTTTTTAGGAATATGGTATCATTCTCCTTGTTTTTGTTAGTCTTTGTAAATTTCAAAGAATAAAAAAAAAATTACAGTTCAAAAGAAAAACAAATTCTAATTTTTTAATGTTGTAGCTGGTAAAACATGCAACTGAACTTAGGTGCCAAAATCAGCTATAAGTACAAAAGATTTCAGTTTCGGGTTAAACAAAAAGTGAGCTGAAAAGTTCAGCATCATCATTATAGGATGATAATTAATTTTCACATCCCCAAATTGATATCCACACTCCTTTTTGCTTTTTTAGTGAAATTTGTACATATAAAAATAAAAATTTCACTAAAAAAAAAATGGGTGTGAATAACAATTTGAGTGTGGAAATCACTTCCCTATAGGATTTGACCGCTTACCTAAAGTGAGTCGTGCTTACCTAAAGTGACCTTTAATACTTTAATTTAACACATCTAAATTACTCAAATGAAGCACACTTCCTCTCTTTATCCAACACACATACTTAAACATATAAAATTGGATCCAACTTCTATCACTTCTTGTAATATAACAAACCCCATTTTAAAGATTCAAATGGATATGCTCTTAGCCTTCAAAACTATCAAGATATTATTGAATTGTTTCCCAACACCATTAGGCCAATTACCCTGGTTTTCAGCGATTCACTGTCCACCTTAGGGTGAGATTGGTCACCCGATAATCCTGAATTTTTTTTTGGTTAAAAATACATGTAAAATTTTTAATTGTTATTTAATTTTTGTCATTTTGAACACCGTACCCACAATGTTTGAACACCCGACCCAAAAAAATTATGAACAAATAAGCCCATAAAATATTTGAACACCCACCCAATTAGAGCCCATTCCAACATAAACAAGGAAAAGAGAAAATCCAAAATAAAAATAAAAGAATAGAAATGGGAAACATATGGGTTTTGATCATTCCGAACCCCCTGTCCGGAAAACCCTGTCCGACCTTGGTGTTCCACATCCCAGAACAAAATTAAAAAATAAATTACTTCTGTATATTATTTTTTGAGTATCTTCACACAAAATTAAAAATTTCGATTAGTTCCTTAATTCGGTACGAAAAAAAAAACCTGTACAAGAGTATTACATTTTTTTTTATATCGGGAAGTACTTTATTTGGTGGCATTTGTTGATGTTATTAGATTTTTTTTTTTGTGCATGTATGATATGGTTTCTACCATAATAGAATTTTTGAACATACTCGCAAGAATTTCTGGAACCGCCACTGACCATATGTTCAACAGAGAAAAAAAAAAAAAAATTATTTTCTTCGCCAGGAAGGATTACAAGTGACGTAAGGGGTGACCTTCTTAATTGATAGGCATGCATGTGTTAAGTGTATTGACATTGACGTCAATATGATAATGTCATCATAGAAGTCATCCGAACAAATTAGTCAACCAATAAAAATAATTTAAGAGTTAGTTGGAGTACTATTTCGTCTTATGACAATGACACCTTTCCTATATTTTGGCCTCCTTCGGCAAAAAAAAAAAATCAAAAACTAATTTTTTGGTTTATTCGTTTTATCCTTGTTCAAAAAAAAAAATTACCATTTGTTAGTTTTGCGTTGATTTTTTTTGTGGTTTATTGGTTCATTTCAACGAAAAAAAATCTAAAAAGTATGAAATTATGGTGAAAATTAATTTTTTGGTTGTGCCATTGATAATCTTTAACTCTTGGGATTGGATATTAGGTTTTTTTTTGTTTGTCTCTTTCTTGTTCTTAAGACTTTGTCCCTAGGTAGTTGTTGGGTGTTTCAATTAGAGTTACGGATATAGCCTGCTCTTTGTATTCTCTTACGTTCAAAGTGAATCCTCTCTCGCTATTCATCCGTGGACGTATCTCTAGAGTTTCGTGCTTGGGAGGAACCACATAAATCGTTTGTGTCCTTAATGTTTGGTTATTGGTTTGTTTTCTCTTACTTCGTGGCCTGTCACAACACATACTATAAAGTATAATCTCACCTGCCCGAGTGCAATTTCGTTCACCCTCCTTAAAAGAAGGTGAACATTACCCTCCGTGCTATTGGTTGAAATGTTATAGGTCTCACTCATGCAATACACTTTTTGGTAGGATACATTACTTTTGATGGAACCTACACTATTTCAACTAATGAAAAAGAGGGTGAACAAAGTTACATTCCACATGCCTTTACGCAATGAGGTTAGTTGTTGTGGGAATTCAACTTAGAAAAATGAAAAGAAAAAAGATTTCTTGGAGGAAATCAACTTGCAATTGGTAACCTCATAAATCCATTCGAACGTTGGTTCTGATGCACCATGTAACTCATATTCCAATGCTCAAATGCATTGATTTGGCATTATGATATTCCTTGTCCTTGTAAGAAGATCGGGTAGATGCAGAAAGTTCCAAAAGAGAAAATTACCAAAGTACGTGCATAAAAACCAAAGAGGTATATGCTTTTGTTTAAACCAGAGGGTTGTTTGGGTAAAGTTCAAAGCTACTGTTCACAATATATTTGAATTCTCTTTTTCGTATATTATATGCTACTGTTTTGAGTATATGGGTGATTCTCGGATCTTGTGGAAAGTTTTAGCTATATATAAAAATTTTCTGGGTGATTGTTGTATACTGGGATTGGAGCATTAATCTACCTGTTGCAAGTAGGGACGGTCTTGATAATTGGGTTGTCCAAGCCCAATCCCTTGACTTGACTGTCTATTTACTAATAAGATAAAAAGACATATAAGTAAATTAAAAACAAAACATAAGGTTATATTGTGTTTTTAACTTGAATTACGTAAAATAAATCATAATTTTTCAATTGTGTTATTGTACTTTAACTTATCAAAAAACTCATTTTTTTATTGAGATTATAGTTTATTCTCTCAATCTCTCTTGTGACAAGGTAGTACGAATGTAAGTTTTTTTCAATTTCAACTTAGAAACTCCACTCCGCCGAAGCAATTGTAATGGGCAGTGCGGTCCTAGCATTTTAGGAGCTCGAAACAAACTATCAATATTGGGCCCCTATATCTTTAAGAGTTCTTTTAAAAAAATAATAAAATTATAAAAAATTTAAACTAAAATTAAGGATACAATAATAAAAGATAAACGCAAAAAGATACGATAAAAGATAAACGCAAAAAAAGGAAAACTGTTGACAAGAGAGAGTAAAAAAGTCAGGATGGGAAAGAAACTGACCACCAAAGTACCAAACCCAAGTACGTACTTTTCATCATTTTAAGAAACAACTTTTTATATTTATACTCCAATAATACTTACGTCTTTTTTTTTTTTTTTTTTATGTAGCCCCAGCCCGACAGTTGACCAATCCCAGAGGCTTGTGAGCAAAGATGGAGCCAGGTGTGGCCAGTAGGGGCAGTCGTTCCCCCTATAGTTTAAAAAAATCATGTTATTACATTGAAAATATGTAAATATCATCAAACTATATACTTTCGTCCCTCACTTCATTTTTCCGTTAACAAAAATTACTCACAGCTTTAATATTTTTCGAGCTACGTATAGTATGAAACATCTTTGTACTAAAATTGGTCTTAATAAGGTTTGATTACAACCATTTTAAGCAAAATAAGGCCCCAAATTTATAACTCAACTCACTTAGCCCGTTCACTTTTAAAAACTAAGAGTGATTGAAATTTTGGAAGCCCAAAACTCTTTACTAATTTCAGAAGATAAAATTAGATAAATGTTACTACTTTTGCAATCTAAGTTGATATAAGAAACATGTTTAGTTTTATATGTATTGGTGTTATTATGTATTTTTTGGAGTTGGTAGAAATTCAAATCGTAGTCTCTCTTTATTTTAATTTTTTTGATTGTATATATTCGTCCCCCCTACGCAAAAATCCTGACTCCGTCGCTGCTTGTGGGATCACCCCTGCATAGGCCCCGGTTTCAAGAGGGGGACGTTTCTTCTCTAAAGAGAGCGCTTCACGCGTGCCTCAATCCACAAGCTTTTTCATACCTTAATCTCTTGATTGAATTATTATCTACCTCTATTATTATTGCATCTTCTTGTGTTTTTTTACAGAAATTTCAACTTATCTTCTAACACTATCACCTAGCAAGTTTTTGATATGATTCATGAGTTTGGACAAATTTACTTTGCTTAATTCTAGGAACTAATTGCACCGTCTACTAATAGGTGGCCCAATAAAAGGTGTGACAAAGCCCGACATGGGCTAGCTCCAAGAATTGATATATAGCTCATGGTGAGTTAGGCTACTCCACTTTTGGTAGTTGTAGTTAACAATTTAATGTTTTTGAGCTTATAACTTGCACCCAAAGTACACGACCTTATTAGAATTGGTCTTATCTTGGCAACCCCTCCCTTAAATAAAAACTCTGCCGGTAGCTATTTTGATTTTAATAAGTTGGTAGCATAATTTATTATATTTCATAAGGAATCTTGGATGAGCATCAAGAGTCCGAGATACTTGCCATTTTCCTCTCGCTAAGGAAATTGTTTTCTATGATCTCTTGCCCATGGACTTTGAACTTATCAAAGTCTGATATATTTTTTATTTGCACAAATTAAATTTTTTATTTCAGTGCTAAGGTGATGGCTTTTCTATGTTCGGTAAGCGGTCTTGTAAGTGCATTCGTCATTCTCTTGACATAATTCATGGGATGATTCGTTGCATCTTACTCCTTTAAATTGGCCTCTCTTTTTTTTTTGACAGACGGTATACATCAGTAGAGGTTAGAGAGGAAATAGTCCTTTAAAAGAGAGTTATCCCTATAAATTGGTCCGTTTGATACCCAAATCATATGGTCAAATAGATCTATCAATAGCATATGCTCTCTCTCTCTCTCTCTCTCTCTCTCTCTCTCTCTCTCTCTCAAGCTTTGCAACCCCTAGTTCACAGAATACCAAAACCATGGAGTTAAAAGCCCTGTAGATTAATTTTGGTCACAAAGAAGAATCATATAGTCTAGAAATTTCCACATTGCTAATTTGAAATCTATTTCGGCTATGCCACAGAAGGTTGTTATTACGGTGAAGGAACAAAAATGTTGTTCCAAAGTTCTGAAGATTATTGTTGGTGTTCCAGGTATATCTATTCACATATAGATTACTAAATTCTCTCTTTATGCACAATTTCAAGGAATTCATTCCTATGGCATGCTTGGGAGTCGTAAATTTGTATTCTGCATTCTAATTGGAAAGATTTGCCAAAAAGCGACCGATTTATTTCAATTTCATTGGACGATTAGGAAGTGCAGCCTTCTGTTCCACTAATTTTCGGGATACTTGGTACGTCCTTCCGAATTATTGGTTCATTTTGCTATGTGATGCAGGTTATGACTTTTTAGATTTTTATTACGCCTTTTAAAAGTTCTCATTGAGATTTTTTTATGGTGATGATTTTTAATAATACACGCGAAAATAAATTAGTTTTTGACATTTACACGTCTACCAAAGATTAAAAAAATAGGGGAAAGGGGTAGTAAACTAGTAGGAGTATTTATTTTGAGGAGAGTACCATGTCTTGTTGTATCACGACTCTTCATCTCGCAGATGGAACTCAGACTAAGTTTCCACTATAGTAGTAATTTCTATATTTCAGCAGTAATTTTGTTATTCTCCCACAAGTGATTCTCTTTACAAACATCAATTGATTTGACATTTAGTGAAAACAACATATACTTTAACTACAGTGGAAAGACGGTATTTTTTATAGAATTACTCAGCGAGATTGTAAAAGATATCCAAAAACTGGGACAACGTGAATTAAACTGTGCAATCCAAACCCAGATTGATATTTTGCTCCCTCGCGCTTAATTTCTACGGTCACTAACAATTCTGCAAGAAATGAATTATACGAAAATCATTAATATTGCTGAAGAGAATACCTCAATTCCCATTTCAAGAAAACAACTTACGATAAGTACGTGTATTATTTGTATAATTGTAGGGCGACAATCGATAGCTTCGGACAAGAACCAGATAGTGTTGATCGGAGATGGGATTGACGTTATCGGGTTGATGACGCAACTGAAGAAGAAAGTGAGATGTACCGAGCTGGTGAGCGTGGGCCATACGGACTATGACCCGGTGCAGATTCCAGTAGGGGGGAATTACTCATATAGCCCATATGCATATGGACCCGGTTATGGGTATGAGACTAATAACCAAAGCCCATATGCATATGGACCGGGTTATGGGTATGAGACTAAGAACCAAAGCCCATATGCATATGGACCGGGTCGTGGGTATGAGACTACGAACCAAAACCCACATGCATTTGGACCGGGTCGTGAGTATGAGACAACGAACCAAAACCCGGGCAGTTGTTGTTCCATCATGTGAATTAAAGGAATAATCATACTTGTAAGGAAAAAAAAATCTCATGTGAATTCTCTCTTTCCCTCTAAAATTGTACTGAATGGAAGAATTTGGGATTCTACAGAAGTTTTGTAATATAACCAAGATAACTCAGTTGGTTTGGACTCTTGCATGTGGGTCTTTTTCTTTTAGTATTTCTTGGGATTATTTCTCCCCACTGACGTATTTGTTAGCAGGATATGTTTTTGGAGGGGGAGGGGGCGACCCGGGGGGCGTGTAGTGACTTGCTCACTATAGACTAGCAGTGAGAAATCACATCCGTTCCTTCTGCTTTGAATAGTTCGGGTTTTGAATAAAACTCTTCCGTGGAAGAGAAATCTTCCCTAGAAGAGTTTTATTTACTTGACAGTTTAAAACACTTTCAACAGTTTGGATTTGCTCGCCACGTGTAGTGAGCTTTTGCTCACTACACGCCTCCCAAATTTCGAAAAGGGGATATCATAGAAGGGGCAAGGGTAAAGATGTGGATATAAATCTTTGATCTGGCTTATGTTATTCTCTATTTCAATTTGGTTACTAAAAAAGGTAAAGATGATTTGAACCTTCTTTTTGTTATGGATCGATTATGACTGGATAGTGAATTAAGGTGAGAAAACAAGCTGTTTTGAGCGCGCTCTCTCTCTAAACCCTCTCCTCCTACGTACCTACCGCTACCACTCTTTCTCCCTCCTCTCCCCCTCCCTAGGGTTTTCTACCCTATTACGGTGGCCCGGGGGGGGGGGGGGGGGGGGGGGAGGGAGGGGAATCTCCATCCTTATGGGGTTTTTCCCTTCTAGATCTAGCAGTTTCTCCTCATTTTCTCGATAATTTCCTTCCCGTTTCCCTAATAATTGCAGATCTCCTCTCCTCTGGTTGGCACTCTACCGTTCTTTGTTTTTTACGGCCTAGATCCTTTGGTCGCCGGAGGTGAGCTCTGCAATGTAGGCATTGGGATCCCGCTGGAGATGAAACTTTGGCCTACGGATGGGATATGTGTTGGAGCGACTTTTATTCGACTTGGGGTGACTGGGTGAGACCCGATGCGACTCAGTGTCGGCGACTCAGGCGACTCGGTTCTTTGGTTCCTTGACTAGTTGTTGGCTTGTAGTTTTTGTTATTTTTTATGATAGATTGTTTGTTGGGTTTTCTCCCCCTGCGGGCTTTTCTCATCCATTCGAGGATGTTTTGGGTGGTTGTGGTCAGGGCTGGCCCAATGCCTAGGCCCAGTAGGCCTGGGCCTAGGGCAACCAAGAAATTCAACATTTTAGGGGCACTCCGATAGTTTTTAGGTTTGGGCTTGATTAGAAGTCTTTTTAGAACTAATATACCAAATTTTAAGCCCCAATTGGTCTCTGACCCAGATAATCTCTAGAGCCCTCATTTTATAACGGAAGTTGCCTTCTCACTTCTATAAGTATCCGACGTGGGACAGGACTAAGGGATAAAAAATGTGTTAGAATCAAAGACTTTAAGCCAATTTACCCAATTAAGCGATAAAGGCTGTGGTTTTAATTTTTTTTAAAAAAGTTGTTAAGAGTGAAGGGCACATTATTGTTAAGTAGGCCTAGGGCACTCCGGATCTTTGGGCTGGCCTGGTTGTGGTGGTCATTGTTGGAGTGGTAATGAGTCTGTTGCTACTGTTTGTGTAAGGTCCTGAATCTAGTTCTTATTTCCTCTTGAATTCCGAGTCATGTTTTCCAACAAGAAATAAAGAGCTCAGTTTCAAAAAAAATTGAGGGTTTGACATTTGGTACACTTACGACACAGAGGATCAGAAAGACTTTTGGGTCCGGAGTTTAGCTATAACCAGCATACTATCAATTCCTGTCATACATAGTTCTTTGTTTTAACTTTAAATGGACGGTCCATTATGGACCTCCCCGCTAGGGGATAGTTGTTCAAAAACTTTTGGACTTCCCCGCTAACTAGCGGATAGTTATTCACAAACTTTTTTTTATTTTTATAACCGGATGTCTGAGAGGAGTTGTTGTTCATAAACTTAGCATTGCCTTCTTAATTTCTACTTAAAAATCACTAATCTTTTCATGACACAATTTGATCAAAAGTGGTTATGAATATGTGGCCGTCCAAATTATAATTCTTAAATGTTGGTAGTAGAACCAAACTGAACTTAGGTGCCATCATAAGCTACAAGTACAAAAGAAACTACCAATTTTTTTATTTTGTTGTCGAGCTAAAAAATATGGGCAGAAACAATTCTGCATTATAAGATTTGACCACTTACCTAAAGTGAGTCATGCTTACCTAAAGTGAATATAGCCCTTGCACAAAGTGTTTGAGAACCTCATTTTCAATTTTTTTAAGAGTATTTATAATTTTTTGGTTTTTGATTTTTTATATTATGGTCAGAATATATTTTAATTTGGTAAGAGTGTTTGGGGGAATGTGCAGAATGCATGTTGCAACAAGAGTAGTGTTAGGGAGATGATACATTTTGTGTGCTTTTTTGTTAATGAAATTGGGAAAAGTAAAAAATGAGAAGTCAAAAAGCTCATCCATACCTCTTTTTTACTTCTCCTCTTTAAATTCCAAAATGGAAAACCCATTTTCTTAAAAGTCATTTCAGCTTAAGTTAAATAGATCTACCACCAAGCTAAGTTTTTTTTTCAATAACTGATGTTGTTCGGGAGAATTTAGGCGACTTGATCAGTTCCAGAGACTATGCCCACTAATGAGAGGCTCAATTAAAACTCGGACAAAGCTCCCAAAAAATTGGTAGCCCCTCGTGGTTTTGATCCTTTCCCAAAAGACAGTCCTTTTAGGTATCTTTCTATCGCCTTATATAATTTTTTTTTAACTTTGGTCTATATTTGTCTATTGCTTTTTTTTCTCTTGTTGAGCTGAACAACATGATGTATAAATTACCCTAAAATGTAGAAAAATTTAGAGAAAACTACAACAAAAAAAAAAGTATGCAAAAAAGTCATGATCTAAAAAGTTGGCATAAAGGGAGCCTTAGAGCATCTCTTTTTGGCACTTTAGCAAAGTTCTAGGGTAAAAATTTTGCAGTGGAATTTTTAAGCACAAAGCTCCATTTGACTCTTTAGTCTTTAAACTTTAATTAGTGTCAGTAGCTAAACTCAATTTATTTGCGGCTGTATGGTGAGAGAGAGAGAGAGAGAGAGGAATAGAAGTATAAAACTAAGAAATGGGGCCTGTACTTATATTTTATTTAGAGCATCCGCATCAGCCTCTTTAAAATTTGGACCAAATTACACCTTAAAATGCCACTTTATTACTTTAGCTAGTCACTTTCGAAATGTCTACTGCATCAGACTCTCTATTCTTACTTAATTTCATTAAACTACTCTTTCTTTATACATAAATTTTAAAGTTTAAATGATATTTTTTACTTTCTAATTGTATTACTGTAACGCCCCGAAAATTGGGTACGTTAATAAATAAATTTCACAATTTATTTAAATAGAAAAGCAAGTTTCATTAAAATTTCCAAAGACAAACTTAATAATAGTCTTCAACGGAAAAACTAAAAGTTAGCTAACTTATTACAACTGAAATAAATAGAACCTGACATTGTTCGAAAAACTTAAACATTTATTTTAGAGTTCAACTAAAAAGGGAATAAACAGAGCCATCTAACTAGACATCTACTGGTAACGCCATGGTTCCGCCACTTCATCCCCATCTAGCTGCTCCATTGTCTCAAAATCAACAGACGGCTCCACATCTCCTTCTGTAACTGGCGTTGGGGATACCAGAGCCACAAAAGTAGCACCGTGAGTGGTAAAATTACACTCAATAGGGCACCCGAAACTACCCCTTTACAAAAGAATATTCATGCAACAGGTAGACGTATAAAATCGTAATTTTTTTTAAACATCGACAACCCACACTTGTTAAACTTCTCAACACGGTAGATTCAGTATATCCATCATAGATTCTCAAGTTCCACAATCCAAAACTTTATGCATCTGATGACTTCAGTAGCTCATACCATATCATAAAGGTATCCGATATCGGTTCCCATCCACAATATAAACAATCTATTGGGCTCCCGTCCACTATGCCTAACTCTCCAGGCCCATGGCACAGCTCAATACCCCTGGGAGTATATTGCGATAATTGGCTCAAGACCCATATCGGATACAACGTCCCAATCCCCAAATTCGATAACCGAACTACACATCTTTTATCCGTCTACTTAATTAATTCAAATATTCAATTAGCATAAAATTTAAGGGTTTAAAGCACCAGTAAGCCAAACAGTCACATACGTCCATTTATATCACGAAAAGAAAAATTAAACGAAAACATCAACTTTCTCAGTAAATATATGCTAGATTATTCCTATCACTAAAAATAGCAAACGGGTTCCAAAAATTACGAAATTTTACAGAGAGATAGTCCATCAAATTTGACCCTAGGTTACTGTTTTGAGCGAAGGCTAAATCCATTCTTAAA
>JAXBDA010007623.1:0-17065 GCA_036023075.1 Gaultheria prostrata
GGAGTCATGGTCCTCATGGACATATTACATATAAATAAGTAAACGGCCGGCACGATTCAAAAAAGCCCGGAACGAAATGACACGAAAAAAAAGCACGGCACGAAAGTAAATGGGCCGGCACGGCACGGCACGACATGATTAAAAAGGCACGGCACGACACGACACGATAAAAAAAAAAAGCACGGCACGACACAACACGATTAAGTCAACGGCACGACACGATTAATTATTTGGGCACGGCACGGCACGGCACAACTTAAAAAAGGCACGACCCGACACGGCACGGTAAAGTAAATGAGCACGACACGACACGAGCACGGTACGTCACGGCACGGCGCGGCATGATAAAGTAAACGGGTACGGCACGGCACGGCACGAAGCACGGTTGGCACGGAAGTTGAGTGGCACGGCACGGCACGACCCGCACGTTTGACACCTCTAGATATCCTCTTTGTACCCAAGTTTTTCTTGTACTCCACACATCATCCAATTCACAAGTTGTACATCTGATGAGTACACGGCTGGTATCGTAATTCACAAGTTATATAACCCCACACACCACCCCAACAATTCCCATAAACACTTCTTCGAAACTCAAAGAGCAAATAGTTTGGAAATGGCCACTACTCAATTCCAACCCAATACCCACAACAACTCCTCTGATATTTCGAGGTATCTGATTGTGCGGCCGCAAAATGGTGGAATCACAGACCTCTTCAGGTTCTTGGTATCCGCCGACAAAGCCAGCACCGCTAAATTCATCGAGGCATCAGACGGTGACACGTTTGCGGCGGAGTTGTTGGGCGGCGGAGTGGGGTGTGGTGATGATGTTGACGACGGTATTACGGCGGAGCACAGGTGGGTCATATTTGTGTCTATTATAGTTAGGAAGATCATATCTGTTTTTGGTAAGCCTATGGAGTGGAGTGGATGCTTGTTCGAGTTCTTCCTCAATTTCCTGTCCGAGAACGGCGGCCTACTAGGCTTACTCTGCAACCTCCTCCAGGGTAATCAATGTACTACTCCATCCGTCCCAAATGTTTTGTCCGGTCCGCAAAACGAGAAATTAAAAGTAATAGAAAATTTCCAAACTTTTTTCATAAATTAAACGTACTCATCATCATCGATATCTAGTAACTTGTTACTTGTTGCAAAGATATTGAATTTTTCTTGAAAATTTTGTAGTATTATTTTCAAGTTCTCCTTTTTATGGACCGGACAAAAGTTTTGGGAGGGAGAGGGTATTTTATTTACTTTACTCAATACCCACCAAGTTCTGTTTACACGAATGGTTTTCTTGGGTTAAGTTGTTGAAATATGTTGTTATTTTTCGTGTTTAATCCTGTTTCGGAATACCCATGGCATGCTTGGAGCTGTGTATGTAATACAGCATTTGAAATTGAAATATATCAAAAGATAAAAGAGTAAAAAAGGAACTCATTGAAGATTAAAGTTTATGAATAAGAGTCTGCTTTTATGGATACCAGGTGCAGTTTTAAAAGTTCAATTATTTACGGGGGTGAACTATGGCTCATTCATCGTACGGGGCCCGTTATGGGAAAATTCCTTTTCTCTTATCTCCTTTCTATGTACCTTGCCGTGCAAAAGAGCAATGTTACGAATATCTTGGAATCCATCTCGATGGACTGAGGGCCTAGTCCCATCGTCCACTGGCGGGGCTTAAAGCAGGGCAAAGCTTTGTATTGGACGGGCCCAACACAAGAATTGATAGCACATAGCACACAGTAAGATGTCGAATCCCATAATAAAGGCTTCCTAAGGCTCTTAGTCGCCAAGTAATTATTCAGTGTTGCTGGAGCTTGGAGCACTTCACGTGGTGGTCCTCGGCCTTTTCCCAACACATGGATGTGGGAGCCATGCTCTTGGTGGTGGATCCCATACCAATGTGTGGTGGGAAAGGACCTTGGTAGTGTACCTGGAGCATTTAAAAACTTTTTGTCGCCAAGTGACGACCATTGCGTGTGCCAGAAGCACTCAACAACTTTTTGTCACCAGGTGACTAGTGACTACCGTTGTGCAATCCCTCGGGATTGCAAAAAAGCAATGTTACCCTTTTCTTTAACCATTTGTGCTTATCATGTGATCTGGCGAACTCCAGGACTCTCGGATACTGTTGTGGACGTCTGGAACTTGTTGTACCGATGGTCGTAAAGCATGCGCATGAAATGCCAAGTATAAATGGCTACGAAAATGGGTCAATATATATGGATTGTGAAAAGTTGAGTCGATACGTGACCTGTAATCTTCCTGCAGAATCTGAATTCCTCTTTATCTTTATGAAAGAAATATCGATTATTTCTATTGAAACAATTCCAATAGTTTGTCATCATAGTTGTAATATTGTTTTGTGGATTCAATGTTTTGAGGAAACAGGAAAGGTAGTGATGCCACACAGAGGCTCAGAAACTTTCATAAGTGCAATTGGACATTTAGACGGACGCATAGATCTATACACGAGCAACTCTCCAGTGGAAGGATTTAGTGAAGCTGCTTCTGGAGGGATGGGCTTACAATTAGAAAGTGGAAACCAGGTTCTCATGGACCTGTGTATGATGGCCTCCAAGTTAGCATACGAGAACGCCAAAGTTGTTAGCAATGTTGTAAATTATCATTGGAAGGCATGCTCTTCTCTTTGTTTCTCTATCTTCTATAGAAACTGATTGCAAAGACGGTGTATTAATTTTTACCATTTCACTTCCTGACAAAATTTTGCAGATGCATTTTGTGGATTTCTATGACTGCTGGAATGGTAAGAAATGAGTTGTGGATATTATATATATGTTGAGCAGTATCCAGCTTCGTTCATCGTATAAAGTTTCCTCATATAGGCGTATAATTACTTCTTCCCTTTCTGCATTTCTATTTAACACCTTTTGCTATCGGTTATTTGGTAGATTACCAAAAGGAGAGGTCTACCCAAGTTTTCATACTATGTGACAAGCCAAAAGATGCAAACTTGATATTGATCAGCTTCAGGGGCACAGAGCCATTCGATGCTGATGATTGGAGTACTGATTTTGACTACTCTTGGTATGAAATACCCAAGTTGGGAAAAGTACACATGGGATTTTTAGAAGCCTTAGGGTTGGGAAACAGAGCCAATGCTTCCACCTTTCAGAGCCTTCTTCAAGTTAACGACACAAGATTCACGTCTTCAAATGCTAGGACTTCAGAAGGTTCCCGTACTGACTCTGAAGCAGAGAAAATTGGGTCTTCTGATGAGAAGACACTCATTCCTGATAAGGTGGAGATGACTGCATATTATGCAGTGAGAAGTAAACTCAAGAGCTTACTTAATGAACACAAGGCTGCAAAATTCGTAGTCACCGGCCATAGCTTGGGTGGGGCCCTTGCTATACTGTTCCCGACAGTTCTGGTGCTGCATGAGGAGAGGGAAATCATGCAAAGGTTGTTGGGTGTGTACACATATGGACAACCCCGTGTGGGGAACAGGCAGTTGGGTAGGTACATGGAAGCCCATCTAGATGTCCCAGTCCCTAAGTACTTCAGGGTAGTCTACTGCAATGACCTTGTGCCAAGGTTGCCCTATGATAACAAAACCTTCCTATTTAAGCATTTTGGGGAGTGCCTCTACTACAACAGCCTGTACATTGAGCAAGTATGTTTTCTAACCTTCCTATTTGCACATGCTTCTTTATTTTTATGGTTTGCCTCATTTTCAGTTAGCTCAATGTCACGCTACCATCACTTTATCTTGTCTCTATAAAATGCTGTAAGCATAACGGCACTAAATTAAGAATTTGGAACATTTTGTTACGAGGCATAAAATTTAACAGCAATGTCCTTGTAGCTGGGGACTTCATTGTTCATCATGTTTCATGAGGCATCCAAATTAAGACATGAATAAAGTTTGTTCATCATGTTTCATGTTTCACGAGGCATGCCAAAATACGATACCAAGAAAGTTTCATTTAAGTCCACTTCTTGTTACCATGTTGGAAATTATACGTATTTTGATCAACACTATGTTCTTGTGACTAACACTGAGTGTTTTTTGGTACCCTTGAAGAAAGTTGATGAGGAGCCGAACAGAAATTATTTTGGGATCTTGTACCTTATTCCAGAGTATATGAACGCTGTTTGGGAGTTAATTCGAAGCTTGATTATGGGTTACACACATGGACCAGAGTACAAAGAAGGGTGGTTATCGGTAGGGCTCAGGGTAGTTGGACTAGCCATCCCTGGTATTTCAGCACATAGCCCCACAAACTATGTCAACTCTGTAAGGCTGGGAAGAGACCGCGCCATTCCGATGGCAATTCTATAAAAGGCTCCTCTTGCAAATAATGTTCCATTACGAGACACACGGATGGCAAAATGTAGCCATGAAGTTATGAGGTCAAAAGATAGCTTCTCTATAAATGGCTCCTCTTGCAAATAATGTTGGTCACAATGGCATAGATAACAAAATGTAGCCATGAAGTTATGAATGCTCATTGCTTCTATATGGAGCACATTGAGCTGTTTAGTTCCTTTTGTTGGGTGGTTCTGATTCTAATAAAGTATTAAAGTTTGTTTTTTGCCATGTTAATTTGGATGTCAATTCTACTGCATGCATCTGAAATGGACACCAGCAATAAACGACTGTTTAGTTCTTTTCTAATGTCTGTATTTTAATGTCGTTAAACACTTCTATGAAAATGTCACGGTATTTTGGCCCAATTTAGTTTCCTTATTCAGAAACAGACTACAAACCGACTTCTACAAGAACGAAAAAAAAAAAAAAAAGTCGCAAAACATGTATCCAGTGGCTAAGGTACAAGGTAAGGTTCCCCAAAAACTCACCACCAAATAGTGCAGTCCTCTGTCAAAGAGATGTGATACACACCGGAAACGCCCTATTAAATTGCTGAAGCCCTATGCCAGATGCCCTCCTAAGCTCTGGAATCTGAAAACATAGAATGTAAATGGCTAGATACCGCAATCATTTCCATCAAAGCCGTGGCACATCTCTTGCATGTACTATTACCCAATCTCTTCTGTGTATATCTTGGCTAGACATTTTGTACCAGACAGATTTTGTATGTCATGAGCTTTAGACCGTATGATGAATAATTCGCGAGTCCAAATTTTTAAGCCTCGCCACCGACTCTACGTGTCCTCTCAAAGTGTGCATTTCTCGTAGCCTGCAAATCCAAGTGGAAGGCTTACGTACCATATCCATTTAAAATCCCAGTTGATGAATAAGCACATTACATCTGATCATGGACTTAACTACGACAAGTCCAATGAGTGAAAGTGAGAGTCTACCGTACCTAGCTATGTCAGCACGACGCCTGGCCTGTTCAGCAATCAGAGAAGATTTCCTTCTGATTTCCAACTCTCCAGACATCAGTCCTTGTATTGTTCTTTGAGAAAGTATCCACTTAGCCTCCCTATCTTCCTTTCCGTAATCATGTTTAGATGTGAAAGCCGCCTGATGAAGAAACCATGAAAAAAAATTCATCTAAATAAGGATTACCCCATACGAAAAAACACATACAAATGTAGGAAAAACAAAGGTGTCACACTAACCTTCCTATCAAACACTAGATTCCAAGCCTCTCCACTCAAAGCATAGCGAACTGCAAACTTGATAACGTCGAGGGGAATGTAGAAGACCAAACTATATAACCATATAATACCTGCCCATCCCCATCCAATGCCACTAATTGAAGCAAAGCTTATCTCTGCGTAGACTGCAATCAAGGTAGCAATCTGCATGAAAAACAAGAAAAAATAAAGTGTCGATCATTTGTATTACTAACTCAGACTGCTCTATTCTTTCACGACCGAGTTAAAATTTTGGCACTGTTTAAGCGTAGGTTGGATAGAAAATGCAAGTCCAATCGTAAATTGAATCTTGAGCCAGACATGTTTACTGTGTTAAAGGTCAAACATGTAGGGAAAAAAAAAACAGAGAACCAACTAATGATGGAGCTTCTTCACTGGTTGAATATCCCTTACCAGTTGAGCTAACACAAATGCACACATCAGGAGAGTCCCAGGCCTCTCCAAAAATGACCAACTTTGACTGCGAGTGACAAATATAAGAGCTTGGCTGATAATGCTGACTTGCAAATATATAGCAGAAGAAATTTCTTCGGAGTTTCCGGATATGGAGCTTACATGAAAATGGTCCTGCAGCCGAATTAGCAATTGGATAAGCCGAATGTCAGTGGAAGCAGAAAGCAAAATCAAGAATTGTAATTTTTGTTTTTCTTGCCAAACAAAGTGAAAACAATATATTGTGATTATGTTACCTCAAAGAAAGAAGTGCTCTCTGCAACCCAGTAAAACAAAACAGTAACTAAAGCAAGATAAGTGCCAATGACAACGCCAGTTGCAAATATTTCATTAAGCTTCCAACTGTCAGGTCTAGGAGATGGCTTTACCCTGTCTTTGGATATAGTCATTATGGTCCCTGTTATAAAGACGATGAAAGTACATTTTAGCATGCCTTTTACACCAAATGACTGGCCTGAAGATTTTTAAACTAATACTATTGTAGACAGCAGTCTGTGGAAGGAGTATGTTGCCCCTTGCCGACCAGAATAAAAATTGGTTAAGTTTTATTCGTTTGGTCTTTCATGTTCACAAAAGATGCAACTACTTCACAAGCAAGTTACATCGTATCGATCTATCAACTTTGTTTCTCTATGAATATCTACATTTGTGGTAATCAGATGACGAAGCAAAATGAAATCACAGAGGAGAAAACTCAAAAGGCATTTGTATAACAAATGGAATATTCTAAAAGTTGACAGACAATATGTAAAACCTCGATACGGATCCAATAGAAACTTAACCAGCCCAGAGATAGGCAAACGCAAAGTCTAACCACATGGGAACATTACCATCATTCAATATTGCTATTATCAAAACCATGAAAGGTGGAAAGTCGTATTCCCATATCAATGCCAGGAGCGTAAAACCAACCTGCAAGAAGATAACACCCTTACATTTGTGATATTGAAGACTGAAAAAAAAAACTTCTAATTTGATTTGTATAAATCAGACTTCAAACAAAATCTATGTAAAGAGGATAAGTTCGACTTACCACAATCCGAATTGTTATGGAGACGGCATATATCTGCATTTTCATTAGCAAAACATGTTATTACTGAAACATTAATCGTCCAAGAACTACAAAAAAGACACATATGAAAGACATTGGTGGTGCCACAGGTTCTTTGATGCACCATGCATTCTTATGATTTTGGCCATCTGGCTCCTCATGCAAGTCTCAGGACTACAAAACTAGCTCATTGCAAGCTGTAAACATGGAACTAGTTTTGCAGAAGCGTTCATTTCTAGGTCCAGATGTTTTTGGGTTCATTGTTTACTTGGAAGGGATTCTGTTGCTTTGTAGCATTGATACAAGTGTCTCAGGTCAGGATAGATGTTTACAGCCCTCTTGCCTTGTAAGCAACCATGCCTCGCGCGATGGCTACTGATGCGCGAATCAATCAGTCCACTGGTAACTATTGAGACTTTGGATTATCCGGACACATACTTTGTGAAATGGTTCATGCATGTTCATGAAGTCAATTTATGATACTATCTTGCTAAAGAAGAGAATACCAGTACTGAACTGTATAGTTTTTCATTCGTTGGAATATAGCTCGACTGGTTAAAACAGCACTGATAATCACGTTTAAGCCTGGCTCTGTCAATACAATATCAGCAGCACTCCTTGCTGCATCTGTAGCATCTGCCACTGCTATTCCAATATCCGCTTTCTTCAAAGCAGGTGCGTCATTCACACCATCTCCAGTCATTCCAACAACATGCTTTTTTTCTTGCAGAATCTTCACAATCTCGTACTTATGTTCTGGAAATTGCATGGAAGTTATATCTAGTATCAGTCCAAGAGATTAAACGTATGCCATACCTCAGCAATGTCATAAGGCTTGAAAATAGGAATGGGACTTAAAGGTCTGGATTGCGAGTATGCAAACATGGATAATGTAGAAACCCTTCAAATACCAGGAAATACACCAGCAAAGCCATCTGCCTTTTCGATGAGCTCATCCACTGGAAGGGCTTCAGTTTCGTCCCTATTACGGCCCAACAACGATGAGGAGGGGTACATATTAGTTCCCATTCCAAGTCGTCGACCTGTCTCCTTCGCAATTGCCAACTGATCACCTGTTTTAGCACATGAGAAAAATTAATAAGTTTCTTTACTGTTTGTGTCCTACATTTCTCGTGTGCAACCAAAGGAATTGGTTGTATATGCCATTAGAGAGACTAGCAAATGTGCTATGTTTGTTTAGCTCAGTCAGAAGCATCATGAACGTACTATTATTTGATTATCTTTTTATTTCATTATAGAAGGATGTGCCAATGATACGAGTTTCACCCTCGACTTTATGTTATAAATTGTTCTTCAGATGCATATTCCATTCCCCCTCTTCAGTATGCTTACCACCATTCTGATCTGCTCAGCAGCTTTGTGATTCAATGTTAACACTTGACAGTTTGCTGTACATGTCATTTTTGAGTCATTGGTTTCCCAGTTCTTTTCTTTTTAGTAAACAAATTCATGAAGCAAACTACAAGGCATCTGATTATCGCAAACAAAGTGAACTCTGATACGCCATCTCCAAAACATGTCTCCATGTCAAGCAGCCAAAAAGAAAGAAAAGCAGATCGACGCATTATCTGGTAACGCATTATCTGGTAACGCATTATCTGGTAACCGGATAATGAAGAATGGCCCAGTGCAGGAGGCGCTTGCTAAAGCGAAGCCATTTAAGCATTACCGTACAGTATTTGTCACCTACAAGTTCAACAGAAACCAAGATAAAAAAAAAAGCTTCCATTTACCTGTAATCATCTTCACACAAACCCCAAGGTGAAGTGCTTTTTTAATTGTCTCAGCACTATCATGCCTTGGAGGATCAAACAAAGGCAACAATCCGCAAAATTTCCAAGGACCACCAGGACTCTCCTTCGATTTTTCTGGAACTTCCTGGAAAAATAATTTCAAAGCAGAAACAGATTGTCTTATGATTTGAGTAGAATTAATAGTTACCATCTTAGCAAGTTATTTTAAAGGAGAAACTAATTGTTAACCAACTGTCTGTTTGCCTTAAATATTCCAAACGTGGGATAAAAAGAAGTGCATGTGTAACTAATCGCCACCTTTCCAGGACAATAATAGGTCCTCTTAGAAACATACTCTGGTCTTCCACTAAAATTTGTTTGTCTATCGGCAAACTCATTAAAATAAAGGTGACATGGAATGATGGAACAAAGAAAATAAGATACTGCTTATTCTGACTGCCAATTCCACCTTCAACCCAACAGAAAGGAAAAGAAAGTAGACACCGATACGTTCATACCTGAATAGCAACTCCAAGAGACCGCAAACCACGTTCAGCGAACTTGTCAATAATGGCATGCACTTTTCCGGCGATCTGTTCCTTCTCTTCATAGAGATTTAGAATCTGGATTTAAGGAGGGGAATGCAGAAAGAGCGAGAAACGATGATTACTGTACGGTTTTGGAAAGATGAATCTGTCTAGTGATTTCATACCATATAAGCAATTGTCCTTATGAAGGAGCTTAACATTATGGAAGAAAATTTTGCAGATTAGCAGAAGTGTTTATTGGTATTACTTTATTCTACCTTTCTTGTCAGTGTCACAGTAAAGGATTGGATATAGCTTCAGGTAATTTAAAGCTTCAAACTTGGACTACAAATCAATAAAAAAAAATTCTTGTGTGGAGTGTGAAATTCACTTAAAGGTGATGTAAGAGAACAAATCTTATTTAGTACACTAGTTTAAATAAAATGGCAGTTGGGATGATGGTAACTCTGGGCTAGCTAAGCAGAAACAAATAACTTTGTGAAAGATAAATTGGTAAAACTAGTTGCGGTATTTATGTTGTGGTGTTTTATTGATTATTTCCTAATATTTCTAGCAATTTCCATCCCTTCCAATGATCCCTAAAGTCCTCAGTTTTCTTTCCTTATCAGAAATTATTTGTCCAATGAAACTACAATCTATGAGACCTTCAAAATTTTCATCTGTGTACTATAGGGGAATTTTACCTGCACAATCTTATGAGGTTCATAGCCATAGGTGACAACAACCGCTTTTAATTAACGAATTCCAGTGAATTTCTCTTTATAGTGCGTACATACCTGTTCAGGAGATCCTTTGCTAGCCCGATACCAGTTGCCATCAGAATCTATGTATGTAATTGCAGTGCGTTTGTCCACTGGATTGAAAGGCAGGAAATGCACTTCTGTGATGTTTGCGCGTGCCTATGGACAAAAGGATAATTTTCTTTCTTGAAAAAACTACGGGCTATGGTGCATAAGGAAAGAAGAAAACAAAGAACTTAATAGCTCTATTTTATTTTAGTTCACCTCCTTCAGATCGGCAAGCATGTTAACGATGGCTGTATCAATGGCATCCTGATTCTCCAGCCTTGATGCTCTGGCAGCAAGCAACACAACCATATCTTTGTCCATATCTTTATGAAAAACCTACAGAAGATTTTTTTCATCTAAAGGTTTCCCAAGTTGAGATCACAATCTCTGAGAGCTGGCCAACGTAAACATAGAGTGCATATATATCTCAATATCTAAGATCACAGGGTACAGAAAGAAAATCACTATGCATTCTCACTATAATGACATGAACTATCATGAGATGATGTGTAGTGGCTAACAATTGAAAATGGGAAATGGGAAATTCCTTGAAGTTAACTGAGGTTCTTATCAAGATCTTTATAGAGATGTAGCTAATTATTCTCTTAGCATATCCTTTTTCTAGCAGACGGAAGGATCCGGCTAACATGATATTAATAGATTTTTCACAGTAAGCCTTTGCGTAATATCACCAAAGTCGGAGCACATTGTGAAGCAAAATCCCAAATTGCCTAGAAATGAAACTAAGGTGCAATATCTATTCGTATATATAAAGGGGCTACCATTTTTTTGTCCTCTTTTTTTTTGAGATTGTGTATACGTTTGTACTGCCCAAAAATGACCCTATATAATTTAACTGAACAAGAGTTAATTAAAATAACTGCAAGGGGTAAAAATGAGAACCCATAGACTTCAAATACATTTACCCATGTTCACCCACATCCCACCCAATTCAAAAAAACCAACTGCTTAGTGGCAATTTAACTCTACTTCATAGAGACACTCCGCTTCCTCCACACCGCAAAAACTGGTTGTACATCCAATAATTGCTATGGATGAAGTCGAACAGGAATGAGGTTCGAAGTTTATGTCGCTGTATTCGAGACTTTTGCTGTAATTTTTTCATGTGCTTTTTTATACATTTAGGCAATTGAATTATTCAGAATGGTGGTGGTTTAACTCCAGATTTTCTCTCATCACTTGCACACGCATCACGTGTGCCCTAGACGCTAGTGTAACTGTGAAGGCACCCTCACCTCAATAGCTAGTTTTTTGGGGGGTTTTACCTAAGACTCTGTAAAACAGAGATAAATAAAACAGCTCATAGAATACAATAGATTTTTGAATCATTTCACAGAGAGTAATTGTTTCCCACAGAACAAGTAAGCTGTTGTGGTAGGGGAAATGAACCCTGAAGAAGTTAGTTTTCATACCTCAATAAGGTTTCGATCAACTGTGAGGCGATTCAGGGTAAGTGTTCCAGTTTTATCACTGCAGAGAACATCCATTCCAGCCATTTCTTCAATTGCTGTCATCCTTTTCGTAATGGCACCCTTAAGAAACATAAGAAAGAAAAGTGGAGAAAGAAGATGAGAATAAAAAGAGTTGCAATTAATTCAGCAATAGGAATTTGAGGCTGATATTCTTCTGATAGAATAGCCTGAAGTAGTTAATAAACATTTCAATAGCTCAGATAATTCAGAGCGGTGGTGGATCTTACATCCATTAATTTTCAGTTTGGCTCAGTTGATTTTGTGCTACAAACAATGGTGTGTTACATTTTATAATAGCTTTGCAGAATACTGACTCGTAGCTATTGAGGTGCACCTGATGAGAGAGTCGATGAGAACCAATTGCAAGTGTGACAGACAATACTGTTGGCATGGCTATGGGTATTCCTCCAATCAATAGAACAAGAAGGTTGTTGATTCCATCTCTGTATGAACGCTGCTGTATAGGGTACATGACAATGATTTCCAGAATCATCCCCACAGCTATAGAACAAATGCAGAAATTCCCAATGGAAGTTAGAACCTGCAGGAAAAAGCATGTTATATTCTGTGCAATGTATTCCACACCGGATTTGTTTGAATCTTGATGAAAGCTCTCAGATCTCGTTTCTCTTCAATGAAATATATTGCCAAGAGGTTAAATTTTTCTTTGGCCTGGTGTGAAGTTTCTCACTTTACACAACTATCATCCACGTGGAGCACAAATGCAGTAGGCACAAGTGTTTTAGATTTTTCATGTACGAGGCAAGAGGCAAATTTTAGGACCTTTATTATTCAATAAGATGAAAAAGTTGTAAATCACCTTTTGGAAGTGACCAACTACTTCAGTGGAATCGACTAGATGTGCAGCTTTTCCAAAGAAAGAGCGGACTCCAGTTGCTATCACTACAGCTTCAATCTCTCCATGCTTACATGTCGAACCAGAAAAAACTTCATCGCCGGTCCTCTTGGTGACAGGCAGTGATTCTCCAGTAAGAGCCGACTATGCAGAATAAAACACTATCAGATAGCAATACCAGTTAAGTAAACAAGCATACACAAAAATTACGCGATTTCAATTGCAATGCCAAGAAAGGGCTACTCAACAAAAGGAGCAGATAAAAGAGCCAAAGCTATTATACACACACACACAAAAAATAAAAAATAAAAAATGGGAGCACATCAAATAGTTCAGCAGAAAAGTGTATTGCCTGGTCAATTCTCAGTGAATCTCCCTCAAGCAGGCGAGCATCTGCAGGTATGATATCTCCTAGCTTTATGCTGATAATATCTCCAGGTACTAAAATTGCTGCATCTTGCTCTTGCCAACGGCCATCTCTAAGGACCTGCATAAACAAGATGGTTATTCAATGTTTAACTGAAATGGAAATTTTCATAGAATGTAATCAGTGAATACTGAAAAGGCCGGACCACCTCTGTAACGTTCATATACTACCCTCTTTGGTGAAGGTTGGATGCTACCAACAAAAGGCTAAGCTGTTCAGTGCTTTTTCAGTCCTTAGCACAGATGTAAGAACTCTGCAAAATCACTATAAATTCTGACTTTCCATCAAAAAAGTTTCATCTAGAGATTTATTCTATTCCAATTTGAAATATTGTGCTTTCCTGTAATATCTTTTAGCCAGAGAGGTTACTTTTTTGGGGTTTCCACATAGTCAGCCGATTTAGACACAGGAAGCATTGAGGTGCTGATCACTGTGAGGAAAGAACTTTCAGTGCTCTTCTGATGCTTTCTCACCATTTTCAAATGCTTAGTGAGCTACGGGACCAGTTAAATCAACATACCGACCTTTGTTTTTGGAGCTAAACGTGCCATAAGGGATGCTGCTGCATTGCCAGCATTGTTTTCCTCAATGAAGCTTATCGTCGAATTTATTACAAGCAGGCAAACAATCCCTACAAAGTCTTGCCAGTCAGGACCCTGCCCCTGGAATCGTATTACAGATTACAGATCAGAAACATGGTAATGGAACAGATTACAGATCAGATGTACTCAGCATTGTGCAGCAAGCAAGAGAAAGTCTAATGCCCTAGGTTAAGAGGAAATTTTTCTGTAAATCAATTCCAGGGTTCAATAAACTCACTCCTCCATTAGCAAGGACAATTGCCATAACTGCTGCTGCTTCCATGACCCATGACAAAGGATTCCACATGAAACTAAGAAATTTTAGAATTTTGTTCTCCTACAAGGAAAAGATAATGAAGGTCAAGATAATTTCACTAGTCCTTTTACGGAAGCAATGGTCATCGTTGCTGAAAGTGCCATGGACAGTTACAGTCGTGATGCATCCGTGAGAATTTCTTAGCTTCAGATCCCTTTTATGAGAAATTTCATGCTTACTTGCTTTTCTTCAAGCTTGTTTGGTCCGAATATCTGCAATCGAACCTCTGCATCTTCAGAGGTAAGTCCTCCTCGGGATGTTCTTAATTGTTCAAAAACTTCTTCCAATGGTAAACGCTCCTGTTCAACCAAATTGACTTGTCATGGTCGAGTATAATCATTTGTAAATTGCATGTTGACATGTTACATGTGTATGTTACAAGTCCTACCAGATCAACCCCCCCTTCCCTAGTGAAATTCTCAGGATCCAGCAGTGGCCTCTCGAGATCTTCAGCCATTTTTCAAGCTTCAGAGCCTGCAATTAAGATAAGACTGCATGTTTGTCCCAAGGAATAGGCAAAAATAATGTGTCAAATCCATCTTTTGATGGTCACAAGACTGGTATTGCTACAAACACCGAAGTCCATTCGTCTGAGATGTCTTTGTATACGACTTGTAACTAGGAAAGACTTATAGCATTCAAGTGAAAATGCTCATGTGAATGTCATCTCACTGAATCAACACAACAGACAAGAAATATGTTTCAAAATTGTTTAAAGACAATTGCCCTGGACCAGATGGTTTATGCCAGCATTCGTGTCCATTAACGTGATAGAGTTAACCGCCAAAAAGTGAAAAAAGAAAGCGAACATTTTCAATATCAGATTCCTTCAAGAAAACAAGGGCATTGATACAACCGCAATGCAAACATACATGTAAAGACTTTGGGATTGTTATCCAATAAAAGACAAATAGAATATTCTATAGCTTCCAAGAAGACAAGAAGAGATGCAAGAAAAGTAAATCTGCAAATCGTCAAAAACTCATTAACCATGCCATAAAAGACATGGTATAAAGTTGGAAAAAATTTAAGGCCTTATGGTTCTTGCTACAAACTCTACCCAGAATTCCCTTTGAGAAAATCCGTTCCTCCACCCAACTTATCCCTTCCAATGTTCTGCAGCTGACACCACTAGTCCTTGTGACAGTTCCTCCCCAACCTTGATCTAAGCCCGACGGTGTAACTCTTTGTTTCATGTTTGGAACTAAGGGAAAGGAAAGGAAAATAGGAAAAATGTCTCCTCTATTGTTTTGGTTCTTGAAGAAAGAAAGAAGAAAATAGAAAAACAAAGTATCGAGCACCTTTGCTCTTTTCTTATCCTTACCTCAATTTATTTCCCTTTCGTTCCGATTTCTCTCTTTCTCTAAGTTCCAAACAAAGCGCAAATGTCAATCGGATATGAAAGGCCTCAGTTGGAAAGTGATCAAAGTTCCAGTTAGCCAAAGATACTAATAAATAGGACGTCATATTTGCACACTGAAGCCAGTTGCATTAATCTCCCATTACAAATCAAAACCACAGATACTGAACTACCTTAAATGTGAAAACACGAAGAATCCCCATATTATACCCCTCGATCCACTAATCAAAGTATTATCAAACAATGCCATTCATACAACTAAATTTTGGGGATCCCTAAACCACGATCAACCCAAACACACAAACAAAATCCCACGAAGAATAAATCAAGCAAGAACACAAAGATTTTGATGTGGTTCCCCAGTTGTGTAATTATGTACATTCACGACTCATACGAGTTCCCACTACGTATCCGATGAAGAAAGATAACAGATTGCATTTTTTTCACTGTTGCAGAAATCACGAATTTGTATCCTAGGTTACATCAGCATTTACCGTAAAACATCTGAATCGGAATTCACAATCCCTACACAAACAACATAAAAGCAGGTGGCACGCCAGATGTATGGCATAATGAATGTCAACATACGTGCATGATACAAGTACATAGATACATATAAATTGATCAAAATTAACTTACTTGAAACGAGGAAATAAATGAGGGGGGTTCCAAATTTTTGTGCAATAATGAGCAAGAAGTCGAGTGTCAGAATTGACGACTCATTCCCAATTTTATTTGGACAATGATTGTCTTTATATTACTGGTAACAATAATAATAATAATAATACTAGTAAAGAGAAGCAGAACAAAAAAGGAGAAACAAAACGTACCTGATTTTGTAGTTGACCAGTGCTTGGTGGTTGGGCTAGAGCTATCGAGTTTTGCCGTGAATGCCGTCCCATCATCGTGGATTCAACAAGGAAGAAAATGGTGAGCGCGAGCCGTTGTTGTTGAGTAGCCATTTTTTTTCGTAACTTAACCTTCAAACCTAACGGTCAACTGCCTGCGTTTCGCGCCACGTGATTGTAGCCGCGAGTGTCTGATGGCGCGAAAGCGAAACCTTTGTTCAAAGTAGTAATTGAATTGGGCGTTGATTTTGGCATCCAACTAATTAAGTAGACAGTGTCTATTGTATGTACATATGAATGTTGGGCCGAATAGTCAGGTAGGTCCAAAGTTTGGACTTTGTACATGCCATTTTTTTTTTTTTTTTAAGGTAAATATTGTACATGTCATTGGGCAGGGAAAATTTCCAAAAACCCTCAAACTTTGACCTAAATGTCTAATAGACTCTCAAACTTTAATAAGCTTTAATTAGACTCCTAAACGGTTCCTTCATTATTCAATTACCCCTCTTGCTGTCTTAATCCGTCAAATTGATAACGAAAATTGCTAACCACCAGGGTTATTTTTTTTTGTTGAAAGCTGACTTGGTGCTTCTCTCTCCCCCCCCCCCCCACCACCACCACCACCACCACCACCACCACAGCCACCTCCCTAACCCAACCATCTTCGACCCACTCCCACTTTGACACAACCTACTCCCAAATTTAAAATTAAGACCCTAACCAATATTTCTCTCTCAAAATTCTTCTTCAAAAGAGAGCAGATGTTGGAGAATTGACTAAGAAACGGGAAGAGAAAGGATGAAGAGGAATTTGAATAGGGAATTAAGAATTGATGGGTAGGGTCTTATATATTTGAATTTGGGATTAGATTGGGTCAAAGTAGAGAGTGGCCATCGAAGAGAGTAGAGCTGGGGTGTGGTTGCGACGGTGGTACATGTGGTGGTGGAAGGCGTTGTGGTGGTGTGCGTGCGTGCGTGTGTGTGTGTGTGTGGGGG
>JAXBDA010007624.1:0-17065 GCA_036023075.1 Gaultheria prostrata
GAAATTGTTTCACTCCATCAAATGATAATCATTCAAATCGAGATTTCTGTCAAAACACGAGATTTCTTATTATGAACCCATGCCCTGGGTTGCTGATGATGATTCGAGGTGCCCTAGTTTGGAGGGCGGCTGATGAAGATACATTGATGTGCCCCGGTTTGGATTTTTGCTTTCAATGCTTTTGACTTTTAAGGGAGATTAGACTGTTCCCTTTTTTACTTGGATTCTCACTATCAAGTTGCGCTTTCCAATCTGAAAGGTCTTTTATTCAGGTTATAATGGGGTCAAGGTTTTGGGCTTGACAAAGAAAGGATAATAGGCTCAAAATTTTATTTTCCTTCGGGTTATTGGAGCTAGCAGCTATCTTGAACTACATTGGTGCGCATTCTTGCTTTCAATGGGCATTTTCTTTGTGCCCCATTTGCTTGGGTATTTTCGCAATTTGTCGTGCCTATGTGTTTGACACTTTCATTCTTTTGAAATTTTGACGTGCCGATGGCAACAACGCGTTTTGGCACTTTTATTGGACGTGCTGGTGACAACTATGCATTTAGCACCTTGTTTCTCTTAATTCACCCAAATGTGGGGGATAGCTGCCTAGCAGGGTTATTTTCAAAGAAATTGATTTCAGGCTCAAAAGGGTGATCAAAGGATATATTTATCTGGGGAATAAAAGCAAAGAATGCCTTTCTTCATTTTGAATAGCGCAACTTGATAGAAAGAATCTGTTCATGCTCTAACTTTTGCCTAGATCATATTTTGAAGTTTTGATCTAGCGAGCATTTTTGCCTTAACTTTTGCCTAGGCCGCCCTTGCAGGTTTTCGACCTAGCAGGCTTTTTCTATACCAAAGCATTGCCTCTTGATGGCACTGTGGAATGGTGTCAGGAATTCCTTCTTCTTTCGCAGGGCAAGGATTCAATCTCGTGCTTTGAAGTGATTCTCATGATTCTCAAATGATGGTGGAAAACAATTCCAAGTTGAGGGATTTATTGCAAAAACTCAAGTTTATTAAGACAATTTCAACATAAAGATGTGACATTGATTTTCCAGAAGTTGCGACCGAACCATAGAGGGTTGCCTACGTATCCCTTTGCAAGGAATCAAGTCGTGCGTAGTTCGAGACTGCAAAGCTGACTCTAGTTTTGATTTTTTTTTTTTTGACAAATAATAGGACATTACAGACTCGAATTTTGAAGACAGGCACAAACTTGAAAGAAAAAACATGAAAGACTTGAAGTACAACCTGACGCAACTAAGACTTGAAAAACTTGACCCGAAGATTTGGCCCGACTTGCACGCTCCCAAGATTCGTGGAAGATTGAGCTATTGCATGATTACTGATGATTCATTGGTTAAGCACGGTTTTCAGCTCTGCCAGTGGAACAGGGATGGATCCGTTGTCAATGAGGTCTTGAATTTGATGACGGAGGCGGTGACAATCATTGGTAGCATGACCGGGCATCTGGAGGAATGCACAAAAGGCATTTGGGTTATGGTAAAATGGGAGCTTCTGAGGTAGAGGAGTTGGTTGGAGTGGTTTGATATGGTCGGTTTCGAGGAGTTCTTCATAGACTGAGGATAGGGATGTGGTGAATTTGGAAAACGATCTTGGTTGGTCTTTGGGCAGGTTGATTGGGGTTGTGATTTTGGTTGGTTTGGCTTTTTTGGTGTTGTTGATCGTGAACTTGGATGAAGTAGCTGTATACTGGGTGCTGCTATCTCCGTAGTAAGCCTTTTCAAACTCTGAATCATAATCACCTTTCCCAATCACACCATTCTGTATCGCCTCCTCAATGGCAAGGCCTGCTTGATAGAATGTTTCGAAATTTGCAGAAGTCTGAAACACCACCAAGTGTTTAGCAATGTCTGGTGACAGGTTGCGAGTAATGATTCTCATCTGTTCCTTTTCAGAAGGTCTGTCAATCATCTGAGAGGCTTTCTCTCTCCACCTTTTGACAAAATCAGCAAAAGATTCATCTTTCCCCATCTTTGTTGATTCCAGCTCTCGAATAGTCATTTCGAGCTGGATGTTGTAATTGTACTGGGCTACAAAGGCTGCTCCAATATCCTCCCAAGTCCTTTTCTTTGAAATATCTAGATTCAGAAACCAACGCAATGCTGGCCCGGTCAAGGTTTGCTGGAACATCTGGCCCATCTCATCCTTTCCTATGTCATACATGGATAGAGTGCCCACATATGTTTGCAAGTGAGCTTTCGGATCGCCGCTTCCATTGAATTTGTCCCAATCAATTGGCTCGAATCGCTCTGGGAGTTTGGCATCTGGGAATAGGCACACCTTGTCCATATCAACACCGGTGTTGGCTATCTTTTAGTGTTTCAGAACAGATTCTTCTAACTTGGTAATCTTGGCCATCATTGCTTCCAAACCCTGATTGTCTTGCGGATGGCCTTTAGGGGGACCTTCTGGTGATGGTGGGAGCTGAGAGGTTAATCTCTGAATCATGAGCATCATCTGGGCCATCTGCTTGTTGTTGTTTTCCCGTTGCTCCTCCACGGCTTCTTTGAGGACCTGGACTTCGGTTTTCTCTGTTGACTCAGCAGCTTTCGACATTGCTGAAAAACTTGTTGAATCTGACTGTAATGTTTCTGACTCAGTTTGAATTAACCGCTGGTTGGGCGATCGGGATTGTTTGTCAGGTCAACCTTTGTTCTGAAAAAGTTGACTTCAAGTGGTAAGGTTTTCTTGTTTGGGTTGACGGCTGGGAATTGACAGTAAAGCGAAATTTGAACTCAAAAGTGCCCCTGGTTGTTTTATTTTGAAAAGGAGAATGTCGTTGTTGTGTCGTCATGTATGTTACCCTAAGTCTCAAAAAGGTGTTTTCAACAGTCATGGGTAGGTCATAACTCTGTAGGTTAAGTTCTCGTGTGTTGAAACCAGAGCCAATCAATTTTCGTGACCATCCAAGACAGAGCAATAAGACTGTTGAAATTTGGATAAATGTTTAAGGCTAGACTGGATAACAGGAAGCCGTTTGAGTACGGCTGACATTGGAGGTGTTTGAATAAAGGAAAATGGTTTCAAAAAGGCTGCCCCGATCCTCAGTATTTCTTTTGACAGTGTATCCTTTGAATTGGAAAACAAGACTTTGGAAAATCTGAAAATGGACCAAGTTCTTTAATAATCTCTCATTAGGATACTAGAATAAGCATCCTCATAAATGGGGTTGATTATTCATAAGCTCAGTTAAAGTCACTGATGAGAGTTTATTGAAGATTTAGGCCATCTTGATCATCCTTAGTCCCATATTCCTAAGGACTATGCTATTTAAACAACGCGCATTGAAATGCACGACTCTTCATCGGGCAGGGCAACCTCTTAAGACCGCGGGAAAGGTGATAATTCAAGGTCTGACTGACCAAAAGATTTATGCTAAAGTGTGTGCATGCCAAATGATAGTAGTATATACACAAGACGGTAAACAAGTAGCATGGTATGTGCAAAAACGGTAGACAGGTAGCATGTTGACAGGATATAGGAAAGCAGTAAACACGTAGCAGGATATATCACATAATCCTACCCTGTAGGTCCTGTCGTAGGTTGGAAGGTTCTACGGTTAGCTATATGCAAAGGCCGGGTTTTGGTTCAGGGGGTTACCCAGACTAGAGCCAATATTTGCCTTCCAGTGCCAAGTGTACTGCATGGCAAAGGTCAAAGCGGCAGGCTGATTCATCATCGTCCAGGGGTGCCGAGATCTTGGGATGTCCTAACACCGGCAAGCCGTGTAGGGTAACCAAGAAGCAGCGGCGGGGCTTATCCAACATCGATGCATGTGACATGCAAAAAGGCTTTTCAATAAAACAATTTTCAAAATCCCACGAAATATTTTTCAAGTTTGGCTCGCTTTTTTAAATTTATTAATATTTTAAAATTTTACTCGAGTAAACAACCGAGAAAGCTCCAGTCCGGATGGTCGGGCTTTCACCCTGACACCGATCCTTTCTCCGACAGCACTAGGCAATGTCGTTCTTGTCAAGCTTTCGAGGGTCGTTTTACAAGTGTAAAATGCCAAAACAATAATTAATTTAAGAGGTCCCAGCGGAGTCGCCATTTTGTGGACGGCCACTTCCGGCGGTTCCGGAAAAATGTTTTTGATTTAAAATATGAGTCGCCACTCGGGATTTAATTTAGAAAATCTTTTTGGTACCCAAGAAACCGTTTGAAAATAATTGATGATTCTTGTGCCGTTCGGAAAAGATTTCATCCGCGAAAAAGATTCTTTTTGGGTCCGGAAGCCAAGTTACGGGCGGGAAAGGTTTTTGAAAAAAAGCACCCCGCTCGCCCGGGATATTCCCGGTCTCTACTAAATATTTGTGGGATAAAGAAAATGTTTTATTGAAAATCTTTGACAATTAAACAAGTAAATAACAAGAAATAACAAATAAATAACATTAACATGTTTATATAGAAACAAAATAAAGTGAAGGGACTGAATGTTAGTAAAAAGAAAATTTGAGGGAAAAAGTGTAATTTTAAAAATGTAAATCGCACCAGAGGATGAGAAAACAAGGGAAGGTTTTCTGGAAAACAGGGGAAAATAGAGGAGAGCCGCCCGGCTCTCTGGGACAGCCGTTCGGCCCTGGTAAAAGAGCCGTCCGGTCCTTAATTAGGGCCGACCGGCCCTCTGGCCGTTTTTTGCAAAATATTTTCTATCCTCTGGAGGGAATGGAGTTTTGACTCGAAAACCGGTTTCTTTTATACAAAAATTCTCCTAAGAGGAGTATTAATGTTTAGAAAATATTTTGGGGAAGAAAATGTATCCCGAAAGAGGACCGAACCGCGCGACTATGACGAAAAATCGCTCGTTTCGATACCTCGGGATGGTTTTTGCTTTAAATAAACTCTCCCGAATCCAAAGATAACTACTGGAGTTATTCTGAATTTGGGAAAAGACTCCTCAAAGGACCGTGGTTATAGAACCCGGTCCGGAAAATGTGATTTTATACCTTGATTGGATCGATTCGAACGCCGAAAGAAATTGATTTTGAGTTTGATTCTCAGTGGTTTTGAGGATTTCTGGAGTTTGAGTAGGAGAACTTTGCACGATATATTTCTTTCTTTTTTTCGATCTCCGGTATCGTAAGCACCGTTTTTGAAGTGAGGGAGAGGGATTGGTTTTTATAGCCGTTCGAGGTTAACCACCGGATCACGCAAAAGATTTTTGCCATCATGATATTCCCCGGCGCAGGGAATATATTCTTCTGCACGAATCTCTGAACCCGGATTTTCCGACAAGACAGGTAACAGACAGAGCCGGCCGGCCCTCAAAGAAAGCCGTCCGGTCCTGTCATCAAAGCCGTCCGGTCTTTGCATGGGACAAAGGCCGCCCGGTCTAGGTTTTAAAGTAGTCCGGTCTTCTACTCCTCACTTCTGGAAATTCTTTGTTATTTTCAAATGGTTTTTTTTTTAAAGACGCGATCGATCATTTCAAGGTATTCCACATATTTTCTTTTATTCAACATTGGGGAGACGCAGGGTCAAAATTGGGGTGTCCACAGGCGGTGATAGGCAAAACTTAGAGCACAAAAGGAGAGTGTCAATACTCGAGTGAACCCTAACAAAAAATGTACCCTTCAACTACGTCATGACCTGATTCCTGTAAAAGGGATACGTAGGCATCCTCACCTTGAGGACCGGTCGCCATCTTTCAAAATGACTCTTTGAGTTGGTTTTTAGCCATCACGCGCAAATCAAAGTGAAAATTTTCATAATTCATCTTCATTCAAATAAACTTCTTGGATTACATGGCTAAGCATGAAACTTTCAAAACACAAAAGCAAACAACAAGGCATGGGCCCACATGAAACATGTCGTGGGTCTAAGCAATTTATTTCGGGCATAGTAAGATCAAGTTTAAAAGTCAACTTTAGTTTCCGTGTTCCCTTGCTTCCATGTCTCTTATCAACCATCTCACATAGCGGTCTGAAAGATTGACACTGGGATATTGTTCTCTTAGAATGGTCATACACTCCCTCCAAGTGTTTTGGTAAGCTCTGAATGTGGCAAAGTTGAGATTCGGCATGACAAAGTTCTCTGATAGTGGTACTATCTGATGAACACCAAGTTGGCGGAGAATGCGATTGGGAATGTAGAAAGTCCAGCAGGTTAGGCCCGCCAAAATCATCCGCTGACGCCCCATGTTGCTCACGACCATAGCCGGAATGTCAAGCCAAGCCAAACGCCAAGTGATTACACTACAACAAATATGGGCTTTCCCGGCATTTTGTTCCCTGCGTTTTTTAATAAACCCCGGGAAAGCCTTAAGTTTGTACGGCGCCGGAGGAAAAACGAGGCGCGCGTTCATTTACCCTCAAACATTTCACTTCTCCCATATTTCCCTCCTCCCCCAAAATCAAGCCCTAGAAACACACTCTCCCTCTCTCTCGTTCTCTGGACTTCTGCGAACCGCTCAGGTATGGCCTCTCTCTCTCTCTCACGTTCTCTATCTCTTTCCCCTCCTCTCTCTCTCTCTCTCAGTCTCTGTTCTCTCGGTCTCTCTTTGTCTCTCTCTCACGAAATCCGACCTTTAAGGGTGCGAAATCAGCCCATTTTTAATGGATTTAGGGTTTCGTGATGGGTTTCAAACTGGGTAGGATCTCGATTGAGTTTGGTTCAAGACCAGTTTCTGTCGTTGCCTGTGCCCTCTATAACCACTTCTTGGGATTGGGTTTGTTTTTTGTCGTTCAAGACCAGTTTCTGTCGTCCTGTTCATGACCACATCCACGCCCTAATATTAGGGCGAGGTAAATCAACCTTTTTGAAGATAGTTCGGCAAAATGAAATGAATGTGCACACAAAATGAAATGAATGTGCACACAAAATAAAATTCTCAGGATAGATTTGTATTGTGTTCATGGCATTTGTGATGTTATACTGCTAAAAATACCCGTGTTTTTTCTGTTGTTAGTGCTGAAGATACTCCTATTAGTGCTTAAGTGCTGCGGCGATGATTTAAGGAGATTTTCTCTACCAGATTTGTGTAGAGAAGGATGGTTCCCTTCTACCATTGCACTATAACGAGCGGTGATATGCTCCTCCGCACTACAAGAGGAGAGTATGGGAAGAAATTAAGGTAAAAGGCCTGAAGGCTATAGGTTTCTTTTTCTTATTGTAAGTTGTCTTTCTTTCTTTCTTGTTGATGCGAGGGACAAGGGAAGCCAAACGTTTGAAGTTATTTTTCTGCGACTGCTCTAATACTTCCATTGCTAAAGTATCATCTAGAACACTTCACAGTCATGTACGCTCTCTATTGTTGCTATGGAAAAGAAAAATGAAGCATATAAGAAATGATAAAGATACATAAAAGGGGTTAGAGAAACATCAAGATTTGAAAATTATTTATCACCATAAGAATGTAGAAAGCTGACAGATCTAGAAGGTTACACAATGAACTCACTTTTAGCATGATTTGTAGACTTAATTTCATATGGTACGCCTGTTTTCTGAATATGCCATCAAAATCCCTTTATTAGATTCATACTATTTAGATGTGTCAGATCTCTTGAGGCATAAGGAACCACTCCAGTTACGTTTGCATTCTTATGGATAAGGATAAGACTTCCAAGAGGGGATAAACCAATGGAATACATAGATTTCTGTTTGTAAAGTAACTTTTGTGCAAGTAACCATTTTGGCAAAACACATCTAAGAAAGGATTGTTACGAGTATGACAATGGTAACTCCATTGAAAGTTAGGAAGGTGCTACTGATCTAAAAAACCAAATACTTGGTACTTCTTTTTGGTATTCTCTCCGATTCAAAAGATAAATGGCATTCTAATATAATATTTGAAAACTCTAGTAGAGAATACAAAATCAGAAAGTCCAATGCTAAGTAGGTTGTCATGTTCTTAGTTTTCCTGTGAATGCAGTCTTACCTTAGCAATTTCATACTAGCAAGAATATACTTGGTGTCCTAAAGGTTTGGAACACAATTAAGGTTTGCAATTTCTTGTGTGTAGGCTCACACTACTGCAGATGACTCTGGCAAGGAGGGAAATGTGAAGCAAAAAAGTAGGGACACATGCGACTATTGTCTCAACTAAGGGTACTATACTCTCTCTCTCTCTCTCTAGCAAGAATAAACCCAAGTCTTGGAATATATTTCCGGTTTGTTTTGTTGAGCAATCTCTTGTTCTTTAACCACAATCTAAACACTCCAGATATTGAATAACACCAAAAGATTTTAATTTTCATCCTTTTGTTTTCTGGTGAAATTAAGTTGTTACCCCTTGCCTTGCCTTGGTTGTTTCTGCTTTGGACTACATACTATAGTAAAAAAAACCCTTTGCACTGTTGTTTCATTCCTGTTAGCAGGGTAAAGTTGATGATGATTTATGTGTTGTTGCGATGCTCTGTATATTGTTCACATTTCTAGTTCCATGGGTTTTATTGCACTATTGTTTCATTCCTGTTAACTGTTAACCCTTGTAACACTAATGTGTTAAAGTTCCAAAATCGATGCAAAATTCTCTTTTATTCCCGTTCAGTCAGAGTCATGACAACTCATCCGGTTAGTAGATAATGGTGAGTATGTAGATCATTGGGTCAATAAACCAGTTCGAACTGACGGGATCATTTTGACTCTGCCGGTTTGTGGTGAAGAGTTTGAGGTTGATATCCATCATTTGGTTCATCCCCTCATGGCGAGCACTTTTTGTTTACTGTTTTTCTAAAGCAAATGAAATTAATAAAGTCAGTTGACTGCAACACTATTCTTTTTTCTGGATCATTGGGTCAATAAAGTCAGGAGGGGGTGGTTGCTTTCTAATTGGCGTTGCTTGTTAGGAGGGTGGATGTTAAACCATAAGAAAACAAGGGTTGCAAAAGTATTTCTCCTCTGTTCAAGTGCATCAGATTTCTGTAACTAAACATCAAAACAGCTTTAATAATTACATTCATGACCTGTGTGTGGCATATGCGCAAGAGTTTTAACTCGTAAATTGGCACATTAGGGTTGTCAGCTGAAGTAGTTTAGACAAAATGCTGTTAAAACAAAGGATTGAAGGATTTTAGTTGTTACCTTAAGGGGAAAAGGTTTTTTTTCCTGCTGTGCAATCTTGAAAATGAATGGAAGGACCTAAATTTTGCAGTAGAAAATGGTGTGACTTGGGATAGGCTAAGGGCATCCCCAATTGATACTTCCCCTCATGATCTTCATATCTCTGACTGCTTAACTGAATTACACCCCGGAGATCACATTGAGATTCAGTGGAGGAGAAACAAAGAATTCCCTTATGGTTTGTTCTTTAAACTCTGTTCTTCCATTCATTTCAAGTTTTTCAGACCTCTATTCATACTTCAAGTCTTTCATGAATGTTGGCTTGAAGCTGGAAGCATGTTTCATAAATTTTTTTTTTTTTGATTTTTTCATCCTTTTTTTTTTAAATATTCAATTTGGATTGTTGGGTTGTTTCCTGGTTGGTACAAGACCAATGTTGTGTGAAACTTGATGGGAAAATAGCTGTCATATCCTAAAAGATTATCTCGCTCTATCCAAGTTAATTTTCTTTTGTTTCTGAGTTTAGGGAGTAACCACTATAGAAGACGTGTTCAGCTGTAAGTTAGATTTGATTGACTTATTTTAAAAGAACTGTTGGAATCCTTATCTTTAATAGGGAATCAAATCAACAGTGATCCCCCATCACATATCCAAATTTCCTTTGCCCTCATGGTGGAGCAGGACTAGTGTTTGTTAGGTAGAAAGCACAAATTCAGAACATCCACAGTTAGTAAACCTTCTCATAAAGCAGAGCCTACCCAAGCAACAACAAAGAAGTCTCATCAGAAAGCTTTGAACAAAACATCTTTCAAACTCAAAGTTGATTTGCGTAAAGGAAGCAAGCTTTTGTTTGTCTAACTTCTAATGTTTATTGGACCTGAATGTTAGGTTTTGGTAGGTTCTATCTCCATTGGGTTTGGTTAAGGAAAAACCCATTCACCAAGTTATGAACCATGTAGTTTGAATATGTAAATACCCAGAGTTGATCTAATGAATAAGGTTCTATACCCACTTTGCTAAATCTAATCAGCTGCATGCAGCATTCTTCCTTTGTATTTTTTAATAGCAAGTAGCGGGTGAATTTGTGCAGCAAAGCAGCCCTTAAGAAGCTTCTACCTTTTTCACCAAGGATAGCAAGGATTTCTATCACGTTTTAACCGATCAAACAGGTAATTTCTATCCACCTGTTTGCTTTTTGTTTTTTCTACTTTGAGGGTTAAAAGTAGATAGAATCTTATGGCTCTGATTTGTATGTAACTCATATCTGGTAAATTTAGAGGCTCTTTTTTTGTGTCATCTACAAGTGTCAACTAAAATCGTGAAATTGGTAGCTGAACATTTAGAATGGTGAATGAATGTTCAATTAACGCATTAGGCAACTATGGGTAAATAACTAGGTGATGTAACCAGAACCAACATGGACATGTGGCACGACCGTCACGACACGTTGTGAAAATGTTGTAAGAGGTATTAATATTTCGTTTCATGATCAAAATCCCAACTATAAAAGCATGGTATTCGCAAAGGACTCTAGATTCCATGGGATGATTGTAGAAACATAACTTAGTATAGAGAAAAGAAGACTTGGTTTTACTTGATAGAAAACTTCTCAACTCTTGCTGGCTTCATTGAACATACACTTTTTGGTAGGCCCGCACACTTTTTCTATTTTTCTTTACCTAATCTGACTATCGTTACAGGTTGTGGAAATTTACTTGGAGATTTTACCTTTTCATTTTTTTGGTCCAAACATTTCCATTCCATACTATTTATGTTCGGTCTTAAATTTTCTTATGTAGATTTTAAGCTGGAAACCACGTGCTCTATATTTTCCCCATTTTGCTACTGTAGAACAATGTCAAAGCATGATTAAAATGGCAAAGGCACAGCTTGCTCCATCAACCTTGGCTTTACGCGAGGGAGAAACGGCAGAAAACACTAAGGGGATTAGAACAAGGTACATACCATTTATATACATATATTATGATATAGTCAAGCATATAGGCATGACATTGAGAAAGTGTATTCCTTTTTTGTTCTTTCTTTCCCATTTTCTGCATGTTGTTTGCAGTAAGTGATAAATTTGTTGTTGGCAAACTTTCTTTTCAATCAGTGTTGCAAGCTTTGGTGGCTATTTATTGAACAAAGATGTTATTGCCATGTCATTTGCTCCAACGGGACGAACATGAGGCTCAGATACAATTTGCTCGAGCGGGGAATTCCTGTTACTCTTTCTGTCATTGGAACACAAAGGCTACCTTTTCCTGATAACATGTATGATTTGATTCATTGTGCTTGATGGAGTTCACTGGGATGGGATGCAGATGGTACTTCGGAAAACATTATTTAGTTCTCTTTTGTTATTCATCAATCGCTGTTGTTCTCTTTTGAGAAATGTTATGACTTGATGTAGTGGAGATATTTTTTTTGAGATATTAGGTTATGTGGTTTATGTTCGACTTTATGGTGATATTGAATATGTTGGAATGCATTTGGTGATTGGTAAATTTAGGGTGAATGTATTTGAAATTTTTTAATGCCATGGATATTGTATTGAATGTGAATTAATAGTTAAATAGGAGAAATTGAGAAAAAAAAAATTCTGGGGGCAATAAGTATTCCCAGCGTTTGTTAAACCCCGGAAATGGGGTCAAATTGCAAGATTTTCCGGCGTTTATAACAACCAATCCCAGCGTTTGAAAAAAATCTGGTGGGAAAAAATTATTCCCGGCGTTTATTAAACCCCGGAAATGGGGTCAAATTGCAAGATTTTCCAGCGTTTATTACCACCATTCCCAGCGTTTGTTAAACGCTGGGAATGAGGTCATCGGCACCGGATTTTACTCAGCCGGAAAATCAATTCCGGGGTTTTCAACAAACACCGGGAAGAATTCCCGGCGTTTACTAAATGCCGGGAAGCATTCCCGACAGCGGTATCGGGGACACTTGATGAAACGCTGGGATAAACGCCGGGAATGGCTTTTTCCAGCGTTTTTGGTACCTTTCCCGGCGTTTGGAAAACGCTGGGAATTCCCAGATTTGTTGTAGTGTTACCCCTTCTGTAAGCAGGGAAAGCACTCTAAACCACCCATGCACATCATCAAAGACTTCCAGGAAGTCCCTCTGAATGAACCATTATGTTTCATGAATCCGCCTCCTTGGAACGGGTTCCAGCAGATTAGCCTTGTCACATAGCCATGTCTGTATGAGAGAGAAAACAAGTAAGCCATAGAAAGCCTAAAATCGAGTGTTGAGGTAAAATGAGAAAGTGAGAAAAATCGGAAAAAGGAGAGCTGAGTGAGAAGCCTACCTGTAGGAGCAAAGCACTACCTTCAAAGACATTGGTACAACCAGCACAAACCCCGTCCAGTCCCATCAAAGTTTCAGCCAAAACCATCGGAGCCACGTCTTTGCGCTCTTCGATTTGCATGGCAAGACCGACCAATGACGAGCTTGCTTGCCCGTCAGACCAGACAAACAGGAAAGCGGCAAGCAAGAAAAGGCACAGAGCAAAGTCTTCAGGGCAAAACTATTTAATGATGCACGAAATGTTGATGACGCCTCCTTGAAGCATGGACCTCGCTGCTTTGTTACTTATCCCGAGCTTGGAAGATAACACATCAACAAAGTTTACCCCGTGTAGAGGTATGACCGTTGTCTCCAAATTAAACCCGCCAAGGTATGCATCCTCCACAGTGGGGCATAACTCGTGAAGCCCGAAATGGAACACATGGACCTCCGGGTCCCAGAATTGAATCACGGCATGCAAAAGCTCAAGACGGATAGTTACGTCCCGGACGTAGCGCAGCGAAGTCATTCGGTGATCCCGAAAGTTAAGCCACCCGAGGCCATCGAGTTTATCAAAGCCAAGGCCGAACCAAAGACGGAAGAATCATAGTTGTTTGAGGGAGGTGGAGAAAGTGAAGTTTTTGGTTTTGAAGCCAAAAGGGTTATGAGAAAGTATCATTTATGCTGTATGAGCATGAGAAGTTGGATATGAGTTGAAAATTTTGAAAAGTTGGCCGCCCCGAAAAGCGTGCCATATTGAAGAATGTGAGGGACATTCAGAATTTGCAAAACGTTTCCGGATTAAATTTTACTGGATGGTATCAACACTGTAAGATGCCCGGGAGCCAAAAAAAGACCATACAAAAGTCCAGAGGCCTGCCAGAAACTCAGAATTTTGGCACGATTCACAAGTGAGCCATGGCCGGGCGGCTAACCCATGTTGGCCGGCCGGCCAAGTTTGACAGATTCAAGAACAAAACTTTGGTTTTGACCCTGGGACTCGTTTCAGGCATATTTTTACCACTTTTCTTGAGCATACAAGTTGCAATGGGCACTTAACAGTTGTTGGAAGAGTCACTCGACATTTTTTATCGCATTTGGATAGGCGGGTACTCCGAAATCTCGGATACACCGAAACTGACGAGCCGAAACTCGTTACGTTGCTTCTTTGGTATCAACGGCTCCGGTAAGCCATCCCAAGCATTCATATGGATAATATGGAGTTATTTGGTGGATTTTTAAGGAAAGTTTGAAGTCCGGAGGTGCCCAAGCGCAAAATCGGCCAAACAAAAGATACTGGCGGGCCGAAACACGTTCGAGTGTCAATTTCTTTATTTCATTCATTCGAGCAAGTTATGGCATGCATTTATGACTTATTGGAAGTTTCGTTTAATGCGTGTCATGTAAATTTGGAATTTCGGGCGCAACGGGCCACATTATGCCCACAAACACTCAGTTTTCTTGTGAAATTTTAAGCTTGTTGAGTCAGTTTGTATTTTCACGTGTCATTCTCCAGTTTCAATCTAAAGTTACATATTTTCATTTCCCCATGGGCATATATCATGTATTGTCAGTTTCCGGCCACCCTCAAAGCATTTGTACGCAAAACTCGACTTTTAAACTCAAAGTTTGCTAGTGTGAATCATAACAAATAAGTGCAATATATATAAAAACCAAATAGCATCTGTATCATGAGAATAAAAAAGTACATCCAACCACGGGAAAAACAGGCCCAATATCAACAGCTACCACGGCACCGAGGCCGTATCCATGAAAAAAGAGTAAAAAGGGCAAACGGGCACCCAAATGAAAAACAAGCACGCAGGCTCGTCCTAAAGGCCACTACGTCGTCTTTTGACACCCGGGCGACGGCTCACATCGACTGCCAAGTGCCGGCACTCCTCAGGTGTGCTCGGGTGGTCATCCTCAGAACGGCCATCACCATCACTGCTGCTGCTACTCTCTGTCTCTCCCTCCCGGGGAAGCCACTGCGGCCCAAGAGCCGAACTCCCAGGGACACTCCCTCCTGGCCCTTCAACCGAAGAATGGCCGCTGTGCAGCACTCTGTCTGATGACGGGACTAAAGGCGGGGCTCATGTCGGACCTCCACCGACATTCTTCATCAAAGGCCTCCTGTGGGGCGGTGGAGAAGGAAGCATGTCTTGCACAAGGAAGAAAATTCATTAATAAACAATTGAAGCATGCAAATTTCAAAGCAGAATACAAAGGATACTTGGTCTGTCTCACTGCTAGCAGAAGCTCCACGGCTACCCCTCGGCCTACGACGACTCCCAGACTCGCCACCACCTCCAGTCCCACGATCACCACCAGCACTGCGACTACTACCGGCCCCACGGCTACCACCTGTACTACGGCCGCCACGGCCACCTCCTGCTCCACCACCTCCAGCACCACGGCCGCCTCCTCGGCTAGCTCTACCACCACGTCCACCACCAGCTCCGTCATCTCCACCATCATCTCCAAGGTTTTGCATGATACCTGGCTCAAGTCTGGGTCGCACCTCAGGTCTGTCACCTAACATGAGGCGATGGACTAAGGCCTCCAAGTCGCGCACTAACTGAACCTGAGACACGGCCCATTCAACTGGAATCTGCAAGAGAGAATAAAAGCATCAGCAGGTAACATGCATAAATATTCAAATTAGAAATGAAGTTTAACTATTTCTTTTCTATCTTTTCAGGTTACCTTGGTCGCCGAAAGAACCACTGGATCGGTAACCATGGGGACGTCTATAACTCCCATGCCCCCGCCAAGCAACATCACGTCTATCTTTTTCTTTAACACTGGCAGGGAAATGGCCTCTACAGGCCCTGGTCTAGCCAAACGGTGCTCCATGTCCAGGGAATGGGCCAGTGTACTCCTCAAATAGCCATCATAATCCAAGGAGGGATCGAAAACGAGGTTTGTATCCAAAGCAGTGTACGCCTCCACCTCAACCACCGTGTACTCATGTGTCCTCTGAACGCGCGGAGGGAGAGGGCCTAGCACTCTGAAGAAGTCTATCCCCTAGGACTGACGGAACACCCTCTCACCCAAGTACCACTGCCAGCCATATGGGGACTCAACCACGTTCCCATGTCATCTCCTTGCTCCGAGTCAAGTAGGGGTGATGCCACCTACCCCACATATTCCAGCGAACCTGCAGCAAATTTCAAGTCGTGTTCAAAAAGATCATTATAGAAATCAAGAAAGCATGAAAGGAATCTCAAAAGGATAGAGGTCATACCGTGGCACCCGTGCTCTAGTCAAAGAAAAGGTGGAAGCCGCTCAGATCGCCCTTGAGCGGGCCTTTCTTGACATACCGTTGTGCCCACTTCTCTACACGCGGAAACACATCCTTGTTTGGGTGAATACTCTCAGGAGCCGGCATTCCCAACACTTCATAAGCCCACACCTACATTTCAAACAAGATTATCAGAACAGAAATGGAAGCAACAGTGCATGGTACAATCATACGATATACAAAGCAAAAAGAAAGTAAGAAGTGTTACCTCTAGGATCCTCTAGTAGCCACCGAGCTTGGTGCCTTTTCCACGGACAACAGCGCCCAAGAAAACGTACAAGGTGCACAAAACTGCACCACCCTAGTCAAACCTGTCTGTCGTCGCCAAGTCTGCCAAAGCCGGCAACCAACCCAGGTGTACATGGTCCTTCCTGCCCGGAAATAGGGATGAGCCAAAAAGGTACAACAAGTAAGCCCTAGCCATCTGATGAGCCTCCATGTTCGACTCCGGCTCATGATCCCAAATCAAAGGCAAATGGTCACACCGCACCGTCGGCTCATCCCCAACGTCTCTCCCCAAGAAGTACCGTATCGCCGCACGGTCCAAGTACAACCCCGAGTCAAACGGAATTAGATCACCACCGACCCTCAAACCAGTAGTCACTGCAAAGTCCAACGGGATGATCGTCATCTCTCCAAACTCAAAGTGAAAAGTGTTGGTGGTGTCCCACCAACGCTCCACCAAGGCCCTCACCAGCTTGCGGTCCATCCTAGTCGGCAGTAAAGTCCTGATAAAAATGGTAAAGCCAGCTGCATCCACCAAGTCCCTCCCACTCTTCAGTAGCCCCTCATACTGTGCCAAGCAATCTGATGGTCCACCATACCCAAGAAGAGCATCATCCACCTGTTTTCAAAGCATTGCACAAATTCATTCAGTAAAGCAATAAAGGAAGTGCAATAAGAAATTCAAAAGAAAAGTGCGAATAAAAGTACGTATCAGAGGCCTATTCGAGATATGAGTCTCCAGGTCACGTAAGATCAGTGTGTCAGGGTAAATAGGCGACCGCGGCTCGTACACCCCACACCCCGACAGTGCAAAAAAGTGAACTCGAGACACGAATGTCTCCGGAGTGAAAGGCGGCCTGTCCCTCAAAGACGCATGTACCGCCTCAACTATGGACACTCACATCACCTCCCCGATAACTATACCCTCACCCTGCATCTCCTCATGCTCCATCTGCTGCACAGGGTCCTCACCCACCAGAACACCTCCAAGCTGTGGAAACTGTTGTACATTCCTAGCCAAAGTCTTGTCAGTAGCTGTCACGCCCTCGATTTTCAACATAAATAATCAAACATTTACTCTTCAGAACATTACGGAAATCCACCTTACAACTTCCCAAAAAAAAAAAAACTAACTCACAGTGTCAATTTCATTGTACAAGGTCAAGAGCTAAGTCGGTCCCCAATTCCCTTATGAAAACATATTCAAAGTATGACAAAAATTACATC
>JAXBDA010007625.1:0-17065 GCA_036023075.1 Gaultheria prostrata
CAAAAGGGCTTGGCAGTAAGAGTTTTCACCCCATTGTGTTCAAGTTGGGCTTGATTGATATCTTCGCACCAACTTGAGGGGGAGTGTTAAGTTGTGGGTGTAAACGTGTAATTAGTTTGTATTTGTTACTCGTGTAACTAGATTAGTAGTTTAGGGTCATAGTGTAATTTTATCTTTTTCCCTCTTGTATAAGTACTACGTAATAAGAAGAGAACCCTACTTTTTGCCTCTCATTTGCTTTGTCTGACTTTACAAATAGTTTCCTTGTACGCCGAGCAAAATGAACTACAATTTTTGCTGTTCCGGGAGGTCAGATTTGGGGGTCCTGCTGTGCACTAGGTGCATGGCACCGTGCCATGCACCCATCCGGCCGTCCGTTGGGAAAATGCACGGCTCTGATCAAATCCAATCCAGGGGAGGTCTGGTTGGGGTGGGGAATATGATGGACCCCACTTTGACACCTGCTGATAGATTGGTTCGTCAGGTTCTTGGTGAGGTTGGGTCACTCTCTGATGTTGTTGTTGAACTAGAGGTAAATAAGTCTTCCAAAATTTCACGTTTACTTGTTTGTGGTCAGAGCAATATAGGGGTTATGCGGGATCCCTAGACAAGTATCCATTTCAATATTAGATTTGGAAACAAACGAACTGATAGTATTATTATTAACTCTTACCTTCTGATTTCTTATGTAATACTTTCGACAAGGGTTTTACTAGGTTGATTTTTTGAGAATTTGCATTTCTTACTTTCTACTGTTTAAAATTCTTCATGGCATTCGAATATAGATCTTAAAGTTATGAATCGACCCCTGCCGTGCCTCCATCTATGTCTTACTTGAGACACTCGAGTAATTGACATGCCTCACAGTGTGTTCCATCCGTTTCCAGCCTTGTTTAACTTGAGATTTCATAGCAGCTTTTCACCATTTGTGCTTAGTCGTTTTGCTCTTTGATATTGCAGGTGAACTCTTTCTTTCTGAGACGTCTTGTGGAAGTGAGGACATAGGGCACAGAGAGTCCGAGAAGGGTCTCAAGGCTGGCAAGTGGTGAAATCGTGATGTTGAACATAGGCTGTATGTCCATAGGTGCTCGAGTTGTTGCCGTGAGAAATGACATGGCAAGACTACAGCTTACAGCTTCAGTGTGCGCCAGCAGAGGAGAGAAGGTTGCTATAAGCAGGAAAGTAGAGAAGCATTGGCATCTAATTGGGTGGGGACAGATTTAAGCCAGTATCACACTTGACGTTCTCCTCGCCCCATTTGAGTGGACAACCCCCACGTAGAATTCGTATGGAAGACAGAAGAGAACAAAAAATGTGGAAGGGTAGAGAAGAACTGGGTACGATTTTTGTTAGATGGGGAAGAAAACATTGGTTTCTTGCTTTGACTTCCATTTTGTTTTTAATCTTTTTGGCAGTTTGTTTAAGTTTGGCAGATTCTTTGGTTTTGTTTTTGTTTTTGTTTACTGAGAGTTAGATAGAGTCATTTTTAAGGGTGAGTTCATAGCAATCTCTTGTTAAAACTTCTGCTCCATTTAGCAGACTGATTTCATTGCCGTCCGTCATTTCAGTGCTACTACAGTTTAGCAGATGAATTTCATGTTGTCCATTACGGCTTGCAATAAACTCTCTCTCTCTCTCTCTCTCTGTGTGTGTGTGTGTGTGTGTGTGTGTGTGTGTGGTGTGTGTGTGTGTGGGATCATGTAGAGCGGGTTGTAGTGCAAAATTTGGACCCTCCAACGTGTTTTCGACGGTTTAGATTTCAACTATTATCTTATATGTAGGATACGTATTTTTAACTTGTAAGATAATTTGAACCATTAAAAATATTTTAAATGGTCCAGATTGCGCACTACAACCTTTTAGGGCACCTCCGCTCTACAAGATCCCTGGACTGCTCCGCGACTGCTCGTTCACGATATCCTCTTGTTAAGTGTAGGCATTCTAGAGTTGCATTATCAATCAAGATGCAATAACCAAAACAAATTGAAAGGGAGTCAACTTGCCAGAGTTTGAATCTTATTTTAGTTGTAACTTTTCTCACATACTAGTGTTATCGCTACGTGCTCTGCGTGTCGTGTTATGCTCATCGGCAATTATAGGTTAAGATTTGTGTTTTGTAATTAATTACTATATATTTTTAACAATTATATTATGCAATTGACAAGGCACCAATAACTGCAAGAGAAGCATATGCATCCTTGCGCTCCCAGCTCTCAATTTGTGTTGGCATAGTGCACACCCTCCGAGTATAAGTCCCCTTCTTTGCACTGTTCTTCTTGGAGATTCGTCTCTTAGAGCTCTTCTTTTTAACTGCCAGCTTCACTTCCCTCTCAATGAGATCGGGACTCTTATTGGTCTTTTTTTGGTATTGAATCGTTTTGACAATAAGGGGAGCTTCCATTTGCAAGGCAACAACGCCCCAACTACAACCTGAGATCCACATACAACACTGCTAATCTCATTTGCTTGTCTTGCATCTTTTGTGCTTCTTCCAATATTTGTCTCACCATCCAGTTCACGACTTAACTCCTGTGCTCTCCTATAGTCTTCTTCTGATAAACCCATCTGTCCCCTGATGTCAAGATTCAGAAGTTCATTCAAAGGCTACTACCATGAAATGTTCATTTGTAAATCAGATACACTACTTTGGTGTGCATGAGAGAGAGGTCAATTTTTCATTTTTGACTAGTAGAGAGGCCTTTTGAATGTACAAAAATACCACGGGAGAGACATTTACATCCCCCATAATCCTCTAGTTGCATCAAGCAAGTGCATAACATGGTTATACTACTCTTCTCTCTGTGTGTGAGAGAGATCAGTTTTTTATGTTCGTTAAGCGAAGGGAAGCCCTTCGAATGAAAAAAAAAATTAATTGAGAGTCAATCATAACACCTTTTATCCTGAAGTAGCAATCAAGTAGGTGCACCGCGGGGGTTCCAACTGAACTACACTCGTTTACTTTTTTGTTTTTACCTAACTTATGATTCACAATATAATTAGTTCTCAATAATAACAATAGGATCAAATATCACATCCACGACAATGAAGTTCTCCTTTCCAATACAGATTCTTGCACATTTCCCAAATAATAAAAGTAAGTATTTGATTCCTACCAGTCATGGACATCTCATGCGGGTCTGTTCCTATATGGCTAAATAGTGAACACCAAATTGGGAGTGAAACCAAACAAAAACTTCTCATTGCAGTCATACCTAAAAGAAGTTAGAAAATGCATGAGTTTACAGAATCTTAAACAAAGTTTAGTACTTAGCCACAGCCGTACTCACATTTTCTTAGAGAGGTTATCAACCATATCAGATAGATTGATAATTTACATTCTTATCTCCATAACTTTGTAATAGAAGAGATGAAGTTTGTCCCTTAGCCTAGTCTATATCCATAGCTGACGCAACTCCGTCTTGAAAAGGCTAGGCTGGAGTGCTTTCGTCAAATGATTCATCTGGGCTGAGGGCCAGTGAGAGAGGCATATAATTACCAAACGGCCGTGCCCCTAAAGGAATCTGTATGAGCTTTGTAGCGATTATGGTAGTTCATGTAACGGTAAAGGTCCCGCTTTGCATGCTCAGCATTCTTCTCACGATCTTCTTTATATTGACCAAAATCTGTGACCATTGATACGGGAACCAAGTACGATCACATCCAGTAGCTCCATCACAAAGCCAACTACATCCAAAGTAAGGGACAAAATTCTCCATTTAACTCCATCAAAAGAAAGAATCTCATAGGAAAAATGGCAAAGTGCTAAATAACATTAAGGGTGATGAAGGATGCAGCAAAACAAGAAAGACTTCGCATTCAAATAAAAGAAAAGAAAAGATAAAAAATGTAGACTAAAACATATGATAGGGACACATGTATGATGACTATGATTCTTGCCGTACGTAATCAATTCACTCCCATACCCTAGTACTAGTGCTCGTGCCCGTCCCCATTCTTTATGGTCCTTCAAATTTCAGAGAGGGGGAGGAGAGGAGGTATTGAGAGAGAATGTGGTTTGAATTTTGAAAAGGAGAGAGAGAATGTGGTTTGAAATTTTAGGTGTAGTGGGCCGGTGGAGGAAAATGGTAGAGAGAGGGGGATAAAATGTAGTATAATGATTGGGACAAAAAATATGACTGGAACAAAAAACCACTCTATATTGTAATATAGATTCTAACCATATCAAGGATATTATATAATGAATTCCAAGAACATTTATCAGGAGCAGCCTAAGTCTGAGAGCTTACAGTTGAGACCCTAGAGACTATCATCAGGCATTTCTGTTCGCAAAATTTAATGGAGTCCCAGTAATAAGCATAAAAGGAGCAGTATGTTCATCCATTAAATCTTCAGAGGATGAATTTTTCACTCTCCAGATTTAGGATAGGTCAACGGTGTTGGAAACAGATAATACAGATAGAATAAGCACATTAGCTCTAACTGCTTCCATACCCGCCACCCAGCCTCTAACACAAACGAGAGAATGAAATTTTTTTGATAAGCCTTCCCGACATAATAACGAAAACAAGAACAGGAAAAAATAATAAACAAGAGACGAAACCTAGCTCAAAGATCTCTAGAAAAATAAAAGGTTACAATTTTGAGGTATAAAGAACATGAATCCATTTTTCAAAAATAATGACCAGGAAGCTAATCATGAACAACACTTTTGATGGTGATAAAAAAAAAAAAAAAATAGCACCACCACTCCTGAAGCAAAACAAATGCAAGTAGAAAGATATCTCACCAAAATGGTTGCTCGCATAGGCAGAGCACAAGGTTGCAGCTGCTCACATATGCAGCTCATAAGGTTGCAGCCACCGCTCTTTTCCACCGTCTTGTGACACTTTGGACAAGGTTTAGCACCTACAGTAATCCAATTAGGTGTCTCTGACTCATCACAACACTTCTTGGTCCACAGCTCCCACATCAAACACGAACAGGGTGAATGTGCATCAGCTAAGCAGTTAAAACAGAACTCTAAACCACAACATTCAACTTCGCAAAATTCATCAGCTTCAACATGAAATGCATTCCCACAATGAGGAGCACTCGGGAACCATTTAACCATTTTATTATCCTCGATATACGACTCAAGAAGAAAACAATCGAATTTCTCAGCTAAATCAGGATGCCTCTTCCTAACAAGATTTGTGATAATGACTTCATCACAGATAGCGTTGCATTTGTGAGCCATGCACCTAATATACTTACTCTGACCCTCCTTTATTTTCACAATAAAATACTCCATCCAACCTAAAAGCAAGAACCCAAATATATGGAGTATCAAACCCCAACATAAATTTCATGTTTCGAAGTGATGTTTTCCCAAGTAGTTACATAGCTGAACAACCTAGTAGTAAATAATGCATTTTACAACAAATTAAACTCGAAAGAAAAGTAGTTCCAAAATGTCGGGTAGGTAGAACAGTAGCAGGAGCACCAATACAATAACTGGATCCTTTTTCCTCGCATTGAACATTGAAGGTTAGAATCAGTCATCTAAATCTGCAAGTTCTGTGGGCTGTGCATTAAAATGAGCCATAGGCTAGTCTGTGATTTCTCAAACTTCCTTAGATAGCTACTATATTGCATGGCACCGTAGCAAATGGAAATGAATCAAGATCATGTTATTCCACTAAAGTCACACCAGCTTCACCAGAGAAGAAAGGTCTTCCCTTTTCCACAAGGGCCGCAAACACTTCTCCACATCCCAGCGGTAATGGATGGGTAGAGTCCTTGCGTAAATTTTTTTAGAGATAACAACTCCATTACTCCACGCAAATCTTCCCTCTAGAGAATTCACAATGAATAAAATTTTCAGACTTCCAAGAATATGCAGCTTTGTTCACACAGAGTTCGAAACACAAAGGTATTTTACCTGTGCAGCTAAACAAAACTCCTTTGTGATTACCTGCAAAAGTAAAAGTACATATCGATTAATGTGGCAGAAAAAGAACCTTCATACAAAGCTACCATACAGAATGATACAGCAGCAACAAATGAATAATGAGTCATTTTGTAATTGTTTTGAGTGCACTCACACACATACATGACTTGCATATCCCACAATCCAATTTTTGTCTTTGTTCACACTATTAGAGCTATATAGCCAGTCATTCAAATTGGAGATGCCGAAAAAAATTCTGCTGAGATCCTAATACGCAATAAAGCTCGTGAGTCGTGAGTATAACTACTACTCTAATGGCAACCATGTTCCAATGCCACAAAACAAGGAAGAACATAACCTCCAAAGAGAGTCAACGGTCCTATTCCAGTGCTAACAAGTTTGACAGTCATATGTAGTGGTAGTCTGGTTGGATTAATCTCTCCAAACTTTCCTCTAAGCTGTTGCTGATAGTGGGTTTCCTTTTGGGTGGTTTGCTTTGGGTGATGTGGACTAATCCGCACTATTCCGTGTCATTGTGTTTTTTTTTTGGGAGGGGGGGCATCTGTGTTTGGCATGTGATCTAATTCAAATTTTCCTGATTTTCTTTGTTACTCACAAAAATAACTCCTTCATAATTTTCCTCTAAGCTGCAACTCATGCTGGATCCTCTGTGTGGATAAGACTTCCCTACCAGTTCTCTAAGCTGTTACTAACAGTTGGTCATCTTAGCAGGTCCCATACCATTGAATTATCCCAGAAAATCAATAAATGTCAGTTGCAGTTTACCTCTAACTTCTCTTTTTGCCTACAATAATATTTCTTACTTTAAACTTCCTACCAAAGGAGATAAGAGGATCTTGTTAATATGAGAATACACACATTTCAAAACGATGAGAAAAAAAAAAAAAGAAGGAAAAATGGCAGCAAAATGCTCTTGGCTCCCATTTTGGAAGCGTCCATCATCCATATTTTAGTTTTCTCAGAAAAACAGACGGTGCATGTTTAGAAAGTTGTTTTGTAAGTAGATGAAATGAACACTGATCACGAAACCTTTTATATTAAGCTGTGAGTAAAGATCACTGCTATTGTCTCACCGGTTATAGCTGGTGAGGATGAACCCGCACAAGCAATATTGATAACCTTTTCATCAGCTAAACCCTCAATCGGTGCAGGAATTTTCTGATTATGAGTACAAAATGACCCAATTGACAGTGTCTGCCATGACCTTAGGAAAGCACTTGACCATCATCTGAAAAAATAAATCTCATGAATGAAGGGAAAAAACATTGGTGTATGATTAGCAATATACAACAATTGCTGCTAAATAGATTTCAGTAGTCAATTTACCAGTCAAAGCAAGAGAGTGGAATCCACCACCTGCTATCTGAATAATACGTACATCATCAAAGCTAGGGATTGGTTTTAGTTTCCAACCACCAACAGTATCGCCTCTTCCAAGCTCATAGTTAGAGTTTGCTGAGTGAAGACAACACTGAAGTTGTATCAAGATGTCACACATAGCAAAAGGAGGGAAAATGGACAGAACAGCCACAGACTCAATTAATCGAAGGCAATTAGGCAAAGATCAGATTTCAACAAAATTCATCACATTCTAAAAACAAAATTGCAAATTGGAAACTGGGAAGTAGAAAGAAGAGGAGCAAAAGGTTGCCAATATAGAATGTCGAATTCTCACCACCCCAATTCCAAAGTTGTCCCTCTTTTGTCAGAGCCATAGTGAAAAAACGTCCACAGGATACAGCAGACACAGGCACAGGTAATGCTTTCACTTTGGAAGGAATGCTTAGTCCACTAGCCTCACTTGGTCCACGACCAGGGGCCCAACCTACCATCACCTTCATCTCGACCTTAAGTATAAAGCTCACCTTTAAAACGAAGGGAAAATAGAGCAAATGTTTGAACAGATATTGTTACTAGACAGCCAAAGCATATCTGCATAAAACCTTCTAACAAAATATAAATGGAAACATCTTGTACCATAAAAGTAGTAAATCATTAATTAAGTCTATGATAGCATAGTATAGATGATAGATTTTGCTTCGATATTTTGCCCTCTTCTTTCAAGTGTGTCTAAGCTCCAATATGCTTGGAAACATTTTGGTACCGGTTTTTTTTGTTGCGGAGCTCACTGTCCTACTCCACGAGTCACCACAGCTTCGCCTACGCCACTTGTATATAGACAACAATAGTGCCCAAGATCTTCCCTTCGCGTATCTCATTGAACCTTCCAACTTCACTCCTAGGCCATTCAAAAAATCTGGCACGAAAAGTCAATCCGATTTCGGTCAGATGCTAGCTTCAGGAGCTTCCTCTTAGTTAGGTTAGTTAGGCGCCTGGCTAAAGGTTGAAAGAATGATTCGGGGTCAAGTTGACGGAAGGGAGGGTAGGTGAACCAAGCCGGAGATGCCTAGTTCTTTCAAGTCCAGAATGTAACTAGAGCTAAAAGACCTAGAGTTACAAAGTGACGAGAAAAAGGAGAGTTACACTCTTTTGAGTCAAAGTGGGTATCGGTCTTGGTCTCAGAAGTCATAAATACGCTATTTCTCCACCATTTGTTGAAAAGCAGTGGGTAGTACTAGCAGTGCATCAAAGATGCTGTCATCGATTCGACAAACTCAACCCTGGTCGAAGTTCAAGATTTGGTTACTCAGGTCAGCCAATCAAACTGACAGCAAAGGATTCCTCTCCTGAAGAAAGGCTATGCCTAATACCTTGACTTGCCTCTGCTAGCTCTCTCAGCTTTCTTTCTATCTTCCAGTTGTTACCTGTAGGTTTCGATCAATATATAAGAAATAATAACCAATTAGATCGATCAATCCTGTAATAAAGGACAAAAGAGGGTTCCTATAATAGATAGAAAGATAGGATTTCCTTGAATCAACTAGTAGATCACCATCCGTGATTGGATACCTACTTAGGCTTTTTCCAAGGATTGGTGAGTTAAGGCAGGGAGGAATGGTGTGCCTTAGAAAGATAGTGGGGACAACGGGTAGTAGAAATTCTAATTAAACGCTAGGCTGTGGTTTCCACGCATGTTGAAGATAGTTGTTATAAAATTGATAGAACCTAAAATGGATGCAACACCAGATAGATGAAGCCTCAGAATTAAGAAATATTTAGCTTCGGATCACGGGATCCCAGGGAATAAGGAGCAAAATGTTCGAGCGAGAGCCCAAACGGGCATGTAGATCTCGATAGCGTTCACAAGAAAAGGTAGAAGTGCCCTTCCCAGAGGGAACCCATCTGCAAAGAGTTAGTCGATTTATTTCCTTATGGCGAAGCAAGAAGGGAGAGGTTTCTATATCCACATCCACTAAAGCAACACGCGTCTCTGGCTAGCTCTGGCTTTCGATCTGGATCCAAGCTACACCCGTTTTCGTTTGTATCGATGGGGTTTATAGTAAAGCTACTAGACAATAGTGGGTGGGTGCTGGAAAAGCGTTTATAAGTCATTTTGTGACCATAGAAGGTGTAATTGTAGGTGCCAACCTTTGCGAGAGAGTAAGCGACTTTGGTATAAAAGAAGAAATGATCTCATAAAGGTACACCCTGACTAGATGCTCATATATACATAATTGATTTTGATCTAACTGTGTACCAAAGTTGAGATTCGTGTTGCTTAACAGGAAATTATCCTGCGGTATCCTGCGGTCAAATACTAAGATGCGCTCCACTTTTAAAGAGAGGCAAACGAGCAGGCTAACTAAGAACTGTTTGCCTTGCAATACAATGAGAACCGTCGAGTATCTCGTAGAAGGTTAGAAGCCATGAAAACCTATCTAACACAGAATCATGTGATCCAGTCAATAACGAAGTCCACACCACTTAAGTTTCTACAACAGCTTGTTGTCTATCACAATGTGATAATATTGATATAAGAGATCTTTCCACTCTCTCTCTCCCTAAGCTTTTGCCATCTTAAACCAACCCCAAGCCATTACACTTTTCAATACACTTTCGTATATTCCTATACAATTTTCACACATTTCAATACACTTTCGCATATTCCTATACACTTTTCACGCATTTCAATACACTTTTTCAACCTTGGACACGCCTATTGGGCACACATTAGCATTTTCCAAAAACTTATACAAACACTCTCCATACAGTACATCCAAATCTAGAGAAAGGAAAATTGATATTTTGGGGAATAAAGACATGCGACAATAACAAGAATTGCCAAAAAAAAAAATAAAAAATTCAAGCATCGACAAATAAGATTGAGCTGAATTGAAGTAGGAAACATGAAATGATCAAATTCATAGACTAATATGAACCGTATGCGACTCGGATAAAAATTGAGATTTTTGTATTACCTGAAATGTGAGGCAAGAATTTGTTCCGAAAAAATTCACAAGCCGTTTGAGAACTAAGATGTAGTGAATTGCAGTGTGGAGAGAGAGAGAGAGAGAGAGCGTACAAAATCTTTGGGGTAAATGGGGAAGACGACTGGTGGTCGCGAGGTCATACAAACGTCGTCGCCCTGATATAACCCGTTAATAAGAGATGTGATGCTGCACAAAACGATGTCGTTTTTATTAAATGACATAGGTTGAACCTGTGTCATGTAATCAAAACGGCGTTGTTTATCCGTTTGAAGCTTCCCCAAACTTAATTCGTCAGTCGAGATTTATTCCGACATTATTAACCTGATCGAAACTGTTCAACATTTAGATCTTCTCAATAAGATAAATTTTGTTAATTATTATACAAATTTAGTTCTTATTAGTACATGATCTGATATGATTTGTTTGATTTTGTTTTTGTGAAAATAGATTTGACCACATTTAATCCAACCCCTTTTGTGTCAACTACGTGGAGGTTGAGTAATTGCTCGATTGTGATTCAATGGATGATTATTAATACGATCGAAAGAGATCGAAAGAGTTCCGGTCGTAGATCTTGTCAAAAAGATAAACCCTGTTAAAAATCATGTCAATCGAAAATTGAATCATACATTATCAAAGACGATTTAAGTGAAATTATTTTTCTAAAAATAGATTTGTCTACACTGGATCAAAGCCATTTTAGCAGAGAAACCTATATAATAGAGTCTCTGACTAGCGTGAAATTGAACGGTGCTCTCTTGGCAATAGCGCTGACGACGATGCTGGTACGTCTATATACTGTCTGTTATTCGACTTAGATTTCAGTTTTCGTCTCGAATGATAAGTTTGTCAATTGTTGATATTTACTTTTCCATCTGCTTTTCAACTTCTACTTATGGATTTCTCTCATCTCTCCCAAAATGCATTCTGTCCATTTCTTCCAAATACTCGTGATTCAAAAGTTATTCGAATCATAATCCAAAAAATCAAAAAGCCAAAAAATAAAAAATGAAAAGCTGAAAAGTAGGCTCCTAGCTCACCACACTCTTAAAATCCAATAAGCTTTTGAATTTTTTTTCGTTCTTTAATCTAGTGCTGCAATTTGTTCAATTTGCGTATTGGGTTTTCGTTGATTTCTCTTTCTATTCGTACTTCCGGCAATTTTGTCGATGTTGAGTTTTTTTGTGTCAAGCTTGTGTTTAGTAATAGGTCTGTTATGAAATCCAAACTGTTTTTCTTGTTCCATATCAGTGGGCATTAGTTTCGAAACCTTAGTTGTCGTTGCAAGTTGGTTTTGGTCTTACCTATGAAAATAGTTTTGAAGTTCGTTGATGTTGGGTGCCAATGTTTGTACAATTAGACGACGACGAGCGGCTTTTTTTTTTTTTGTTGTTGTGCCTTTTTCCAATCTAATGCAAGTTAATTTAGAGAATTTCCTGGTTTTATGAACTGCTTAAAGGGTTTGCACTCCAACTCTAACATAAGTAAATCTAGGAGGCCATTTTCCAACATCGAAGCCTAACATAGTTACTATATAGCTTTGTATATTATGCCTAGAAATTGTCACCCCATTGAAGGGTTGAACATTGGCAGCCTTCTTCCGGTTTCTTCTTCTTATTTAAATTGCCGTGAAATGAATCAATAGATTTGATTGCAAAGCCACAAGTCAAGAAAATATACTTCTGCTATCTTATTATGGCTGGTCAGTTTCCTACTTTTCGGACCTTCTATGTACTTCTATAGACGACACAGCATTTCCTTTGCAGCAAATCTATCTGAAGTGGTTGATTACCCAGACAAAGAATGGCTTACGGGGTTGATTCTTTTGGGTTATCGTTGACGTACTAGTGTCAGGGATCTTAAATGAGGTATGCAACATAACTAGAATAAGTCCACATTCCATGGCTAGTTCTGATGTCGGGGAATTCCTTCTTGTACTTCTTTGAGTTTTTCAATTATCCATGTTCAAGTCATAGCATGCACACCAAAATTCTGTTGTTCAAGCTTTGTGATTTTTGCTGAATGAGGCAAACTTGAGCGGTTGACCCCTTTGCTCTTCCGGCGATTTGAAGGACAACCAAGCCCTCAATCTCCAAACTGTAGTTACCTCAAGAAATGTTCTGATGATTCCTAGGTGGTACTTCTTTGTGTTTTTCAATTATCCATGTTCAAGTCATAGCATGCGCACCAAAATTCTATGCTGAACCAAGTTGTTCAAGCTATGTGATTTTTGCTGAATGAGGCAAACTTGACCGGTTGACCCTTTTGCTTTTCCGGCGATATGAAGGACAACCAAGCCCTCAATCTCCAAACTGTAGTTACCTCAAGAAATGTTCTGATGATTCCTAGGTGGCTTCTACTTCATCAATATAGCTAGGGCGTTGTCTTTGAAAAATTTATTGGCCAGCTCGGTTGCTTTCTGAAGCAGATGGTCAAAATTAAATGATTATGTCGTGCAAGTCATCAAAATTTATTGGCCAGCTCTTAACTCGGATCAGTAGTGCGTATCTTTGGCACTTCTCACACGTTCTAACGAACAATAGGATTTCTTGTAGAGTTTACCTTCTGGGGAGAGCCAAAATCTCACTGCTTTAGTTTTTATCTTGTGGGCTTCTTTCTTATCATCTGCTAGGGTACCATCTCGTAGGTATGCCATAATCGGGTCCATCCAGCTTGGCCCGAGATCCTTATCCATTACCACCTCAACTACTCGGCCAATGCTTGGCTAAACTAGATAGTCAATAGTCACTGTTCGGCGGAGTTCAGTCGGCACAATTGAGGCCAGGCAGGCAAGGGAATCAGCATGTGCATTCTGACCCGAACTGATCTGCCGAATCTGTACCTTCTCAAATTTGTCCAACATATCGTTGGCCGCCTCTGCATAATTAAGCTGCCATTTTCTCACTCCTTACTTCATACTCCCCTGAAAGTTGATTCACAACAAGCTGTGAATCACAAAATATGCTTTGTTTTTTAACTTTCAAGGCCCGTGCACTTCTCAATCTCGCGAGCAGACAAATAAAAAAGACCATGGCTGCCCAAGCTAGCCTCCTTATAATGTTTGGGAAACATTTGCCTCCAAACTTCCCTATAAGCCAATTTACCTCAGCATTCCAAGACTGAGGGACTTTTGAGATGCCACTGAGAAGACATACTTGCTGCCATATGAACCTTGAAAAGAACAGCTGAAGAAGAGGCAATTATGAACCTCAATATGGAGATTGCAAAGAGGGCAAAGAGGGCTAAGCTGAATACCCCACTTAATGATTTTATCCTTTGTTTTCAGACAACCCCTGATAGCCATTCAAAAAATAAATCAGTGTCGAGGAATGGACATGGGAAACCAAATAAGATGACACCAATGGACTTTAGGGCCCTGAGATATTATTGTATTCCAGGTGACAGCGTCCTTGAAAGTCGAGGAAGAGGTTACAGTCTACAGGATCTGATCTGACCCAACTTAGGCTGAAAGTTGGGATAAAGAGCTGCTAGAAAAGGCCAAGAGTCAAGACCTTGCTGCACAACTAGAGAGACTTTAGCATTAAGAGGGAGGCCTGAATTAACCATGGTTCTAGGACCAAAAATAAGACTTAGAGATCCTTGAGGAATCCAATTTTCATGCCTAAGGAAAGTGTGATCACCATCACCAATAACATGCTTGATGAAGGGCATAGCAACTGCCCTAAGGCTCAAGAGCTTCCTCCATGTCCAGGAGCAAGTAGTAGGAATTTTTAAGGTCTAGAAGTACTTCTTCTTAATGAGATATTGATAGCACGATTTTACCATAGGTAATTATGTCTAGAACAGATATGCCACGTGTCATGAGGAAACAGGCACAATTCCACTCCTTTATTCGTCTCAACCCCAGACCTCCTGCTTTTTTTGGCATACAAACATTAGCCCAATCAACTTTATGAGAATGAGAATAGGATTCAGTTCTAGTCCATAAGAATTTCCTCAAGATCTTTTCAATGTAAGAGCAAACAGACTTGGGGAGAATGAAATGCATGGTTCAATAGACCTGTGTACTAAAAAGAACATATTGAATTAGCTGCAACCTTCCAGCATATGACAAGGACTTATTTCCCAGCTTTTGACCCTATCCATGATTTTAGAAATAAGAGAGCTGCAATTTGCCACTGATGGCTTAGATGAGATTAAGGGGAGGCCAAGGTATTTGACTGGGAGAGAGTCAAGTTGGAAGCCCAATAGACAGCAAAGCACTTCCTTGGATTGAGGGTCAATGCCACATATGTAGATTCTGCTTTTAGTGTGATTTGGCTGTTGACCTGAATACTTGTGTTCTTAAATAGCCACTTGATTTTTCGCCGAACTGTAATTCATATGCTTATTCTATGTGAAACCCTTTACAGATTTCATTATCTTAATTTATTAGGTAAAGCCTATTTTTTTATTGTCTATCTTAGGAAGTTTTGGGTAACGTACTTGTATCAATTTTTTTTGAAACTATACGATATGAAGATAACTAGCCGTGAACCCGTGCATCGGCGCAAATGCATGGATTTTGACAAATGAGTTTGAAAAAAAAAACATGAGTTTAACAAATGAATCTTTTGTTAGTGTTGTATTTGCATACAGTTTGCCAAAGCATCCATTTGGGATAAGTAGCTTGCTCTCTCTTTAGCTTCTAAGACAAATTTAGGTCTTTTTCAGAATTAATAGAAAGTTGGCCGATACAAGGATGTAGTTTGTAGGAAGCAAAGCTATGGTTTGTTTTACGAGCTCAATTGAGGCGGGTTTTTCTCCGATGTTGTCTGAGATGTTGCGGTTTCTTGATTTCTCATGGCTACAATGCTTAATGGGGAAGCAATTATGGGTGGTGCATTACTTCTCATTGCTGCGAATGAAAGTTGCCCCCAACCTCAAACTTCAGAGCAGTTGCGTGCTGTTGAAATAATGCGGCTCCAACATATAAGAATTGTTCAAAACAAGGTCGATCTTGCTCCGGAAAATGTAGCTATCAGCCACCATGAAGAGTTTTTTTTTTTTTTTTTTGAGGATTTCCTCCCTTCATTTGGCTTGCTGCTTATCTCTGCTTAGTTATATTTTCTAATTTTTTTACGAGGGGACTGGTGCTGAAGGTGCACCAGTGGTATGAGTTTCTGCACAGCTTAAGTATAATATTGATGTTGTGTCTGAATACATTGTGAAAAAGATCCCCGTTCCAGTAAGGGACTTCATCTCACCTCCTAATATGATTGTAATCCGGTCCTTCGATGTCAATAAGCTTGCCAAGGTTTATGAAATTAGAGGTGGTGTTAGCTGGTGGAAGTATTCTCGGAGGTACTGTCCTTCGCCTACCTTTGGAATCACCTGCTTTATGTGCAGTGTACCTGCCAAGCATCTTAGCAACCCATCCTCTTCAATATATCTCCGAATGCTTGCAAGCCTAAAGTACTTAAGTAGTGTTCTGCCTATTATTTATGTTTTCTTGAGTCGGTATTTGGGTTCACAAGCTTTTTCCCCCTTTCCTCTGTTCTTAGTATGTTACGTTGAGAAAAGTGGTAATCGGACATATTAGCATATTATGAACTCATCTCATTCTCCTGTTTCAAATAAGTAGTTGAAGTCTCTTGTGAAGACTGCTTTAGGAATTTGGGATCAGGTTCTGTTTTTCATTTGACAATCCTTTTTGTGCAGGGTGTTTTGAAGGTAAATCAAATCATTGAGGTTCGTCCTGGGATTGTTGTTAAAGATCACCAGGGCAACATCACATGCTCTCCGATTTACTGTAGAATAGTTTCCTTGTACGCTGAGCGAAATGAACTACAATTTTTGCTGTTCCGGAAGGTCTGGTTGGGGTGGGGAATACGATGGACCCCACTTTGACACGTGCTGATAGATTGCTTGGTCAGGTTCTTGGTGAGGTAGGGTCACACCCCGATGTTTTTGTTGAACTGGGTAAACAGCACCCAAAAAAAAAGAAACTGAAGGATCCCAGCTTTGGATTCCATTTCTTGTAATGTTACCTGTTTGATGAGTTACTTCAGTTAAACAACCTCCTCTGTTGCGTTTATGGGGGGTTGTGTAGCTACTTTGGGATACTTCAAAGTAGAAATCATGTACTGTTCGTTACTGATCATTCTCATTTCGTTTGGCATAGTGCCAGATACGCTTATTACCTGTTTGATAAAATGCTTCTTCTCTTTCGTGTCTGTCCAAAGTTTGGCTATGTTGGACGTCTCTTGGTAGATACTCAAGGCTATGATTGTCTTGCAATAAAATATGTCTCGTGAAGCACATCCGCTAAAAACTAGCACTTGGTGTGATTCTTTGGCTCAAAGGGCTTAGTGTTAATGCCTCAGTTTCAATTGCAGTTGCGAATGTGTTGTTTCTGGCGTCCCCGGCTGGGTTGACTTCTCCTACCCCAACACTATGTCCAATTACAACTTGTCTGGAGATAAAAGAACAGGTAACTAAGTTATTGCACAGATTGGGATCATCTAACCCAACATCTGTATTTTTAACCTGATGCACTTCTAGCTACAAGATTTTATCTTTTGATTGTGTATGTTGAGATTCTCATTACATTGCGTGGTTGTGAGTGTATTAGGATCAGATCAGAAGATCTGTAGGCCCAAACACAACCCTGACCATCCTACCCTAGACACAGTTATGATATGACAATCTTATTCTTTTCTTTTTTTCAGCTGAGGATCCAATGATCCATACACCTTCCTGTTAAATTGGTTCAGAAGATACCTCTTGTACAAGGATCGGGACTTCTATATTACAGGAGAAACTTAAGCAGTACCCTATTTTCTGGCACCCAAAGTTCTCTCTCTAGTGTAGTCCGGGGGGG
>JAXBDA010007626.1:0-17065 GCA_036023075.1 Gaultheria prostrata
GAGATGCTCATGACGTGCAATAAGGGAAATAAACATGTGGTAAGGTCCATAGGATCATATGAGAAGGGTAAGAATATCATAAGAATTGATAATCGCTAATACAACCCAAATATGACTCCGTCGTATCTGATATGTACTCGACACGTCGCATGTGTTCAAGACATTCTCATTGTATGCACTATTCATTTTAACCATTCTTTATACTCCGGGCATACCTTAAAGGCCCCGTGTCATTCCGGGCATATCTCTTTCGGGCCCCGTGTCATTCCGGGCATACCCCTTCGGGCCCCATGTCATTCCGGGCATACCTCTTTCGGGCCCCGTGTCATTCCAGGCATACCCTTTCGGGCCCCGTGTCATCATTATCACAGTATCGTTGTCATTTCATGTTCAATAGTATCGTCTCGGTGTCCATGCATAACCTCAACTCAATCCTATGATCAAAACTCTAATTCGGTTGGTTATTGCCCAACTACTGTCGTTAGATGTCAAACATGTAATACCAACCCCGAGGGAACTTAAGATAACATCGGATATGCTAAATTATACTCATGACACGCATCTCAAAGTGTTTCAAGTCAATTAGAACGAACATAATATGCACGTCCCACAAAGCGGGCCAAAAGGAGTAAAATCACCTTTAAGGAGGTTTGGGTCGACCCAAAATGTGATTGGGTCGACCCAAAATGGTCCTAAGTCGAACAGAAGGTTTTGGATTGACCCACTACAGGGTCTGGGTCGACCCAGAATGCTTACGAGCAGATTTTGTACAGTTCCCAGTGTTTTCGCCATAACTTTTCACACCGAACTCCATTTTGGACGTATTATATATCAAAACGTAGGTAATTTGAAGAGCTACAACATTGTAGTTTTACACTTTTCCCAATTCTTCTTTGAGATTGCCCGAAAAACCTAAATAGTGACCAGTTCTAGCAGATTTTCACCCATGGTGGGGGATTTCAACCCAACTCAAATCAAATCCACAAATTGACTAGTAAATCACTTAGGAAATAGATAGAACAACTCCACATCAACATTTTAAGACTAGAGTGCTTCCACAAAGGGCTCAAAGCAAGGATTAAGAGGGATTTTTACAAGTATGAGGGTATTACACACACAAACATCAAATTTGCATTGAGAATTGAAGGATGATCCCCTACCTTTTGAGATTTGGACAAGAAAACACCTTAAATGGTGAACCCTAGCTCAAGCCCCAAACTCCAAGCAAATTTCTTCAGACACCAGGGTGAAACGAAAGCACCAATGCGTAGAGCACGCGATTTTAGGAAACTTTTGTGAAGGGGTTAAGGTTGGAAGTGAGGGATTGACTTGGGTTGGTGAGGATTTAACTTGGAGGAGTTATGGAGGAGAGAGGAGGGAGAGGGAGAGGGCCGGCCAACAATTTGGGGAAGAATGGTCTCTTTTTCTCTCTTCTCCTACACCACATAACCCACACAAATCTCTAAAATTACACCCCAAGTTCAAAAGTGACTTGTGTAAATCAAATACACCTCAATCAACATATATCTCATCAACACTCAAACACTTAGTCAATATTATCATTTCATTCAATTTCTCACATTAACCCATTGTTATTTACGAAAAAGAAATATGAATTTTCGGATCTTCACAAGCATAACTATGTAGGATATGACTTAGTAGAGGGAGCAAATTTTGAGAAAAATTGATCATGTGGTTGTAAAAGCAGTCCACCTATGTTTTTATGTGATTGTTATCCCCTCCAATAATTAAATAATCCAACAACTTAGATACCAGGTATGTGATTGTTGTGAAAAACTTGTTGTGAAATTTTAATGTACTCACAAGCGCATGAATCGTATTGAAGTATAGCAATGCAAGTGCGAGAGCGAACCCATAGGGACTTGTGTTTTTTTAACTTTTTAACAGGAAAACTAAATAAACTTAAACCGGTAAAACCCTAACCTAGTTAACAAAAGTTTTGGTTGATTTGTAAAATAAAAATTAAATAAATAATGACAAAAGAAACAACTAAATTATCGTAGAAATAATAGTGGAGATTAACGATTGAGAAAAGTAAATAAGGTTTCGGAATCCACACTCATGTATCCGTAGCAGTTGCAGACAAACTCTTACTCTCTCTGTTCCAATTTCTTGGGCCTCTTTCCTTTTTTGGAAAGCTCAAAAAATTCTCGATATCTTTTAATTTATAATACTTTTTATATTTAATATGGATCTTGTTTGATAGATCTCAATTAATTTTGTTAAACAATGATTTCGAAATCATAAAAAAACATTATAGATTATGAGATATAGACAATTTTTTGAAAAGTCTAAAAAGGTAAACAGGCCCAACAAATTGGGACGGAGGGAGTATTTATTTTCCAACTTTTCTTCACAGTAATTTGGTGGCTAAACTCTATTACCGTATAAAATATTCTCGTTATGACCTTTTAGAAAAACAGCTTATGTACGCTCTTCCTTGCCGTAATGTTCAAGACCAAAAAATCACATGTATCCAGTGCTTGACATTAAGAGCAACTCCTACAAAACAGGGCTAAATAATTAGCTAGCAAATCCCAAATCATGGAAAAAACATGATTGAATCCATATCCAAAATTACTAACTTAATTATAATGAGGTAAGAACGATTATTCGATAAAATCAACCATCCGGAAAATAAATAAAGAGAATGTAAATACTTACTACGGAACTTGAGGTTTCTTCCTTAACCCTAGTCTAAAATATTTAGTTGCTCATGCGATGACTAGCAACAATTAATGCTCCCACTTATTTTTTTCTTGGCAACAACTATTGTCTTCTCTAATTGAGTTTCTAATTTAGAAATGGCTTGAGTCTGCGAGATAGTAGTATTCTTAATTTCTACGATGGCTTGAGTCTGCGAGTAATATTTTCAACCACTGCAATAGATTGACTACTCACTGTCATAAAATTGTTGAGACATTCTTCTAAAGAAAAGTTATGCCAATCGAGTTCAAAATGTTGACTAACCGGTTGGGGAGCAGGAGGTGTAGTTGAGTAAAATTGAGTTGGATATAATTGCGTAGGATATGACTCAATAGAGGGTGAAGAAATTGGGAAAAATTGATCATGTGAATTCAAAAATGCCCATCTCTTTCGTTGTGTTGCCGTTTTTCACCTTTTCCCTTTAATCTTTGTAACTTTTACTCAAACAAATAAAATTTCTTTTTGTTGTTCAAAAAAAGAAAAATAGTTCCCTGCATTTGGATTGTATGTCTCATAAAATGGGTTACCAAATGGACCATCAAAGCTATTTCGTGCATTGTGTTGATCATAACAATATTGCGGACATTAAACCGTGGAAGGACATGTTTGTGTTTTATACAATGGACTAGCATACATAGGGCATACACCATTGGGGAATTGATTGAGAGGTTCCATTATCCTACTCAATGCCAACACTTCCACCTAACCAATTAAAAATAACGTAAACAAAGAATGTCAGGAAACAACTTAGAGATAGCACTCTAGCAAATAGCTTTCTGATTGTCACAACGGTTAAGCCTAAGGCAGTTGATAGGTCGTTTTTGTACCAAAAATATAATTTATAAAACAAGGAATAAATTAGTATCCCGAAAAATAGTGGCTAAGTCCGACTGTCGATCCACAGGGACAGTTTGGCTAAGCTACAATAATTTCAATTAATCTCTAAATTAATTCTAAAGAAACAATTGGTTGAATTTGATTTTAGAAAGCTAATTAAATGACGAACATTGAAATTAAATTCGATAAAGATGGTGAGAGAAAAAGTCTAGGGTTTGGAATCTACCCCTACCGCATAACCATGCATTCGCATAAACCGGATCCCTATTTGGATCAATAAATAACTATCGCTAGGGCTTGCAATCTCTATCGATAGTCAGCAAGAAGATATTTGTGATTGTTAAAGGGATAGACTATCCCATTGCACGGACCGTCTCACTAGCATGGCGTCACGCCACCCAACGGCATGATCCGTCTTACGAGCATAATCTATCTCAGAACTCCAAGCACAACATTGAAAGCCATTAGATGAACGGGTATTTGAAATTGCATATATAAATACGCAACCGATAGAAAAAAATAAAAACAATTTCATCAATTAAAAACTGTTATGAACATATAATCTGATTCGAATAAAAACTCTAGTTCATACGAAATACATCGTTACTTGGAAAGGACTTCATCGCCCTAGATGAGGATTTAGCCGGACATCGGAGAGAAGGAACTAGATTTGCAAGAGAATTGTTCCCGGTGGAACAGTGCCGCAACCCTGTTATGTGACGCCAGAGATACCCCGGTATCGAGAACCCCTTTTCCTTCTATACTTCTAATGCCCATTGTTTCCTAATACCAGTGAGCCCGCCGCCCCACAAATTAACCCATGGCAATTACTTTTTCCAAAACTTACTGCCCCATGTGGCTTGACCCAAATTTCCTTTTGCTTCGAGAGTTGACCAATTTAATTCCTTGGCGTTGGAAACCAAATAACAGCTCACGAACTCATCTCTTGAACCAATCCGGCACTAATCGGGTCTACCGGATTTAATCATATATAGTCAAACCATACTTTTGGGTCAAATCAGTTCTCATGAATATATAAATAATAGTCATTAATGGGGCTTCATCCTCAACCCTAATTCAAAAGTGTAGCCTCTCATAAATAAAAATACATAAATCAATGGGTTAGAATTCATAATATTAATAATAAAAATCTCACAAGTTTTCTTCTGCTATTCTATTTTTTCCCAAGCCGTGGCCTCAGCCGCAGTTGCAGTCTAATGATGCGTCCTTTGTTTCGTGATCCCCTAATGAATCCTACTTTCTCTTTTGCCTAATTAGCCGAAAATTAATAAAAGATATTTCCTTAAGTGGATCAAACTCTAATTCCTTTTTGGGCCCACAACTCATGCTCTTACGGCCTCTTTTAAGATAGCCTTTGATTTTTTTTTTAAACCAAACATTAGGTTAGCTGTATGATTCCATATAGCAGTATCCACCCAAATATTCAATCAATTGAATTTCCTTGGCCAAATATGGGCTATGCTCTTTTTGCCAACTCTTGATTACTGGCTCTGCTTTGACATTGAGCTTTTTGAATCCGACAGCTTAGATATAAGGTATTACCATTTTTTTCCTGCAGAATAATACTTCAAACTGAATGAGACCAGAAAAACAATAATAATATCTAATTAAGCACGATAAATAACTAACAATAGGCGATATAGGGATTGCTATGTGTCAATATTTTGGGCTCATCAACTCATATCAATCATATTAAAATACTCAAATGTAATATACTTAGAGGGAATTTTACCTTTTGTTGATATCTTTTAAAGATGATTTTATTTGTTGTTTGGTAATTATAAATGTAGGCATTTAAGGCATGACGAAAGAGCATTGGGGTCGTATGATGAGAATAGTTTTTGTTATATGATGTTAGCTTTCAGAGATTATGTTAAGTGCAATTAACTATCTTATTTGGTTGATAATATCAATAATATACTTTTTTACAATTTAAAGCATCGAGATATTGTTTAGGCTTGAATTTTTATTAACTGAGTCACTACATGAAAATCAAGTTTTTCCAGCGGCCAAAAGTATTGGTAAAGGCATCTCGAAACACTATTATAGACTTTCCTGGTCTATATCAGCGCTTGTGTGAGCCACTAGCGTATCCCCATCGTTGTATCCCTATACCAACATTTTTACAAGCGTTGGTACAACATTTTTTTACCAGCGCTTGGCACACGCTGGTGTAGACTCTGTTTTGGAAATGTTTTTTGCCGCTGGTGATGGTTTACGACTGCTGGTATAATATATTTGAGTCGTGTTTTCCATAAATCCTAAAAGTAACCTACAAATATACGGAGAATGCACCACGTCACGTCAGCACACTTCCCACGAATCACGGATAAGAAACAAATTAGGGCCACATAGGCAGGGCATAAAATCTGACGAGCAGGAAGTAGCTCGTGCAACATCACAGTATCAATAACTAGTAGAAGGTAACTTTTAAGTCAAAACCACCTCGCGAGATAAGGCTAAAACACTGTTACAAAAATAGATAAAGATCTCGGTTATTTGGTGTGATCTTTCACTTTTAATCTCGCAATCAAAACTGTGGTCTATCAAGGTGTAACCAAAAGTCCTTTTTTTTCAATCACAGTTTTTAACCGTGATAAAAGGCCCTAAAAAACCGAGAGTAATTCTATAAAACTGTGACCAATAAGGTATTTAAGATCTCGGTTTTCCAAAAAACGTGATCTTTGTGTAGAATAACATCTCAGTTTTGAGTAAAACCGTGACCTTTTAACATTATAACATCTCAATTTTAAGTAAAACCGTGACCTTTTAAAGGAATTTTAGGTCTCAGTTTATTAAAAAAAAAACCGTGATCTTTAAGTATACAATCTCAGTTTGTTTTTTAGATTCTTATGTCTTGCTATTCCTCCGCATGCGCGGATGTGTTGGGAATCGAACCTGAGCAACCTCCCTGATTGTCATGACACCTTACCACCAAACCACTTCACTTTTCCTTCACAACCTAGAACATTATATTATATATAGCTGTTTTCCTTGTTATGTCATCTATATCAACTACGGTTCCCACTTTACACTTATTAGACCTTTGCAATATCCAAAATTATTTGAGAAAGTTAACTTTTTGCAAATTAGACATGTTTATCTTTTGAATCCTCTATATTTTAGCGCTTTTTTTATTTAAGAGTCAACATTTATGGAGGCTCTTTCATCTGGATCCATCAAGGAAATACCAATATGCATGACTGCCCATCTATTCTTTTTTTTTTTACACCCTCTGTCCCGTAAAGTTAGTCCCTTGCGAAATTACGTGCAATTTTCAAACTTAAAAATAATGTACTTACTGAATTTTTTTTTTGTGCAATATGGATCTTGTTTGATGGTTTTTGATATTGAGATCTTTTGAACAGTGCAAAAAAATCAAAAAATTATTTGAGTAGATACATTATTTTTAAGTTTGAAAATTACACGTAGTTTCTTATGGGACCAACTTTATGACGGAGGGAGTAATTTGATTAAAACATTTGTCATAAGTTTACACACTAGCTTTACCACAAAGTCTAAAAAGATAAAGCACAACTCTGAAACAATTATGTATGATGCATATAAACCTAAATGAATCAAACGATTTTGAAAGCAATTATATTCAGACCTACGTATTATAAATGTGTTTTTAGCCTATATATATATATAGAGCCGGTTCCCCTCACACTTAAAATAACACAGAAAATGACACCTCACTCTTCCGGACCCTACTGTGAAGTTCTGAAACGTTGATCTTGTTTAAATGAGTAAAATAAGGGGTCCTGCAAAATTTCAGTTCAATCGGATATCGGTAAGTGTTTGATTCAAACAGTTTAAAAAATATTATTTCCTGTCACAGTTCACTCCTATTTTACTCATTTAAACAAGATCAATGGTTCAGAACTTCACAGTGGGGCCCGGAAGAGTGAGTTCCACAAATTTGTGTGTCATTTTTTGTGTTATTTTAAGTGTGAGGGGAACCGGCCCCTATATATATATATATGAATTTGGTGAAGAAAGGGAACACCGGGCCTGGTCCCTAGACGTCGAGACCTCATAACAGAGTCCGACAAACACACACTTCAATGTACCTACTAGTATTTGGTTCTTAGATAAAATAAACATTAGCAGTATATATACAGGCTTATATCTTATCCGAATTTTACTTATGGAAATATTTTAAACTTTAACAGGATTATAAGATAGCTTATCCGAATTTTACTTATGGAAATATTTGAAACTTTAGCAGGATTTTCACATAGCAGAAGTTCAACTGGGAAGAGAAAAGTTTATATGACAACCATCACAGTTTTCAAACGAGATCTTTTAAAGTTACCATCACAGTTTTCAAACGAGATCTTTTAAAGTTACCATCACAGTTTTCCCAAACGAGATGTAAAATTTTTAAGTAATCACGGTTTTTTCCAAGTCGAGATGTATTTTTTTATACACAATCTCAGGTTTTAGAAAGTGAGATCTATTCTCTAAGTTACAATCTCAGTTTTAAGATTACTGAGAGTAAAAAATCTTTAATCACGGTTTTTTCCAAACTGAGATGTATTTTTTTATATACAATCTCAGTTTTTAGAAAGCGTGATCTATTCTCTAAGTTACAATCTCAGTTTTAAGATTACTGAGAGTAAAAAATCTTTCCACCTCATTTTTCCTGTACAACTGAGATTAAAACTATAGAATACGTTTTCTACCACGGTTTTCAAAAAACTGAGATTTTGAGAGCGTGATTTTTATGCTATTTTGTAGTATTGAAAGGGAATATCTAGAGAATATTCATTGACAATCATGCATGCAAATATATGCAGGATCCTTGCAAATCAAGGATCAGATTGAGATCCCATAGTCAGAATGAGGACTCCAATATGGAAAGATCTCCAGACGTGCATGGTAGTATACCATGGCAAGTACTCCTTCAAGTAAGGAATCCAGTTTCGTGAAAGATACAATCACCCAATACGGATGAACCCTAACGAGAAAGAGTCCTTATGGAGAAGGATCCTAATAAGGGAAATGAATCAAGGAATGAGCAGACGATTAGCTATAAATACAGATAAACCCTGAATGTAAAAGGTACACTGTAATTTACCAATTACACGCATTTCGTCCATTATTTTCCTCCAAATCCTCGACACTAATTTATGTATCAGAGGGCCTTTGCCATCTAGGGCAAAGGTGCTCTAACTGTTTGTTGGTGTTGCAGGATTAGGGTTCCTTTCAAGCGGATTCGATCTCATAAGAGCCTGAAATTAACGTTGTTAGTTTTTTGCCTTGTACAATATACATACAGTGATGCTTTGAGACCGCTGCTAAAAGCATTGATTTTTTTTTTCTTGCATTAATAATAATTAGCTGCACATAATTAGGTAGTGGCATAGTGCAAAATATCAAGTGAACCCTAATCTTCTGATCATAATCACAAGATACAATACACAATGTGTGACGACCTGGCTTTTTAAAACACCTAAAAAACAAATAATCTTTTCAATATCCTCAAATTTTACAACAAATCACTGGAAATTTACAATGGTCCTAAAATCCTCAAAATGACAACTCCAACTTCTTCCATATAATCTCTTAAGCTAATCTTCCATATTCTCCGATTCTAGCCACCACTTACTAGCTCTACACCTGAAAAAAATATAAAATGGCCGGGTAGTATGTGCAATACGAGGACAATAAATATTGCTCGAAGTAAGGACGTGGTCAATAATCGACGATAGCAAATCAAAATGAGTCATAAACCATTTGCAGCCTCTTTCCTGGCTCATCTCGGTAACACACCAAGCACCACCAGGAACAAATTCGTGTGCCCCCTTTCAGGCCATATTAAGTACATTAGATTTCCCTCAAGGAAATCAACTATATATCATTTCTCATTCCACCGGTGGGCTTGCACGTGTACCAATCTATTCCATGGCTTTCAGCCGAATATTCTTCCTGTCACAGTACAAGATGTGACAACAACAGAGCCAATAAACTTAGATAGCAAAAGAGTACAAATATGAGAATCAAAGAACACTCTTTGCAAAGAGATTTAGCGAGGAATGTATTGCACACTACCCAGTACCTTAAATTACGATCATGGTCGTTGAGTACATATTCAATCTTGGCTCCATGAACTATCAAAATCCCATTGTGATCAAGCTCCATCATGCCATCATATTCTAAAGGAAGTAAATCAGAGCATTTTTTTCCCCTTTTTGTAACTCTAAAAGAGACCATAGTTTCCTTTTATTTATAAGTCTCTCTTTCTCCACTCTCACTTGATTTGGCAATTAGCTAGACTCCTTGCTCTATATAAATGTCATCTAATATAATTCTAGCTCATGACAAAACTCACCAACTCAATTGAAGTCCCATGGCTTACTCACGTTCCACCTTGTAGTCTCCCACGCCAAGTCATTACAAATGAGGACACCTAGCAGATTGCCTATCCAATCTTAACTTTGACCAACATACTAGAAGAAATTACAACTTTCTATTTAAAGAAATAAGAAACTACTTAATTCAACTATATTATTTTAAATAAAAATTCAGGGTATTACACAATGGAATCACAGAACAAATAAAGAGAGAAAATGCCTCCGAACACCATAATAATGAATTCATTACATAAAACTTTATCAGATGTTTCAATAGCCTCCTTACATTGGAAATATATTGACAAAAGAATCAGATCCTCTCCCTTTCAAAATTTGGACCGGAGGAAACAGTCCTAACCTAGACCATACAAAACTTTTTTTTTTTTGGCTCAGCAAAGAAGAATATATAGATAAGAGAGAGGATACAAGAAAAAGGGCATGGGCCAAGATAGCAAACACTACTTGGAGAAAACATCCCAACTATGAAGGCACCAAAACCCCAACAAACAAGAGTTCCCTAGATCATGAAATACAACCAAAAGCAAAATACAATAGAAGATTACAATTTATCAACCAGCCAAGATAGAAGTGAATCAAAAGAAACCCAAAGCAGTTGCAGATTGTAAAGAGAGAGACCAAGAATATTGCAGCATTACCTCACTCAAAAACCATAAAGTATAACAGTTGATAAATCACCAGGAGAATGCAATCCAAACTTCAATCATAAAGAAAACATCAGCATCCACCACTAGAAACACTATTGGAAGATCACATTTGAATTCTTCTAGGGACTTTGAGAGAGATAATGGAAGATATTGAGCTTGAAGCTCTCCACAGAGTAAGCTTGAAGTTCAAAGTTGGCTTCTATCCAGATAGCAACTCTAGTTTTGATGAGATCAGTAATTTCAGAGAAGACTAAAGCTTTGTCATTGAATACCACATCGTTTCTAGCTAACCAAATAGTACCGAAAAAACAAGCACTCCAACAAGCTTGCTTGAGAGATTTCTTTTTACCATGAAGCCACCAGAATATCAAAGAAGAAATAGAGCCAGGGCAAACCCATTTCAATTTCCACCAATCAATGATGTCCGACCAGATAGTCCATGCAATTTTGCAATGTAAAAGAACATGAGAAGCAGATTCAACCATCACACCACAAAAAGGGCACAAACCATCAAAATTCTCATCAATAGATTTAATATTTCTTCTAATGAGCTCAGAGGCAGTAGGAAGACTTTCTTGCATTGCTTGCCAAACAAAAATTTGGGTTTTTAAAGGACTGAGACTATTCCAAATGAGATTACAGGATTCACCAATGAGATTAAGATTGTTGTACCTTTCCTCCCACCTGTTGTACCATGATTTGACAGAGTATTGGCCACCTGAAGGGTTCCATCTCCATTTGAGAAAGTCAACACCATTGTCAACCTTGAAGTTCAGTAGAAGAGTTCTGAGTTGAATTAGGTAATCTTTTTCCCAATCATAAAGATCTCTTCTGAAAGTAAAAGACCAAGATTGAGAAGCAAAATCAAACAAATCAATTACCCTTGCTGATTGCTGGTCTGAGATTAAGTAAAGTCTGTGGAAAGAATACTTGAGAGCTTCAGGACCCAACCATATATCATTCCAGAAATAAGTGTCAGCTCTGGAGCAAACCTTTATCCAAAATCCCAGCTTAGTAATAGAGGTAATATCAGAGTTATCATCTCCCATAGAGCATATGTCCCCCCAGATTCTTGAATAGCTAAGAGTGTGATTTGGAAGAGGCAGCCAGTCAGAACTAGCATATCCATATTTTACTGAAATTACCTGAGCCCAAAGAGATTTCTTCTCAGTACCAAATCTCCACCACCATTTACTAAGCAAAGCTTGGTTATGGTGGAGCAATTTCTTGATTCCAAGACCCCCAAACTTCTTAGCTTTTGCCACCTTATCCCAACTAACCAGGTGAATTTTCTTCTTGAGCACACCATCACCCCATAGAAACTGCCTCTGAATTCTTTCCAATTTTTCGATGACTGAGATGGGAGCCTTATATAATGACATGTAATATACAGGGAGGTGAGACATTGTGGATTTGATCAAGGTAAGTCTAGCTCCACTGGACATGTACTTCCTTTTCCAAAGAGCCAATTGCTTCTCCATATTATCAATGACTGGTTTCCAAGAAGATAATCCCTTCGTCCCAATTTGTTTGTCAATTATTCCATTTTCTGCTACACCTTAAATTGCTTATATTTTTCAATCTATAATGTTTTCAACCATTTTAAAAACTTTGTATAATAGAATTAATTGTGTACTATCAAACAAGATCCATATTGCATATATTTGGAGATCAATATTAAAAGATACTCCCTCCGTCCCTATTTTATGGTCCCTTTTGGGGATTCCAACTAAATAACGGAACACAATCATTGTACTTTTCAAAATTTACTTTTCTCTTTTTACCCTTCAATCGTTACATTTTCTTACTTTTTTAGTAGTACTAATTTCAAAAGGAGGGGTAAAATAGAGAATTCATTACCTATTGCCCATTTAGTTTTGAAATGGGACAATTTTTTTGGGACAGCAAAAAGTGCAAACTGGGACTATAAAATGGGGACGGAGGGAGTATAAGCAATCGAAAACTGACACGATTATCAAAAATTGACAAACAAACTGGGACGGAGGGAGTATCTTTTTTGGGTTTGCTCCAAGAGGAAAGCCAAGATATTTAATAGGCATCTTTTCTACTTTGCAGCCAAAAATATTAGCACAAGTTAACAGAGTAGCATCATCAACACCTACCCCACACGGTTGACTTTTGAGGAAATTAATTTTCAGCCCAGAAGTAAACTAAAAACGCAATAAAATCTGCTGAATTTCTTTTAGCTCAACAACATCAGAATTGCAGAAAATTAATGTGACATCGGCAAATTGGAGATGTGAGATTATTGGACTATTCTCACCAATAGAAATACCTCTAATAAGGTTTTGAGATCTAGCTCTTTCGAACAAGAGGTTGAGACCTTCAGCAACCACAATAAAAAGGAAGGGAGACAAGGGATCTCCTTGTCTAATGCCTCTTTCAATGGAGAAATAGCTGGTAGAGGAACCATTAACCAAAACAGACATTGATACAGTTGAAATGCATTCCTTTATCCACTCAATCCATTTATGTCCAAAACCCAAGTCCTTAAGCATTTTGAGTAGAAATTTCCAATTTACACAATCAAAAGCTTTTCCGAAGTCCACTTTCAAAATTAAGCCTTATGATTTATCTTTCTTCCATTTGTCAATAACCTCATTAGAAATAAGGACACCATCCAATATTTGTCTACCTTGAATGAAAGCTGCTTGAGAAGGACCAATGATGAAAGAGATTACCTGTTTGAATCTAGTGGCAAGAACTTTGGATAACAACTTGTAGAGCCAACCGATTAGACTAATTGGTCTGAAATCCTTGAAGCTGGAAGCACCATCCTTCTTTGGAATGAGAACAATGAATGTTTTGTTTATACTCATGCGCAACTTACCATTGAAATAGAATTCCTTGAAAAATTGAAGGACATCTGCTTTGATCACCTTCCAGGACTTTTTAACAAAGTCAAAATTAAAGCCGTCAGGCCCTGGAGATTTGCCACTGTTGCAATTCAGAAGAGCTGCAAATATTTCCTCTTCTGAAAAAGGAGCTTCCAAACCCAAGCTAGAAGCCTGATCAATCCGTCTTGGAAAATCACCCCAGAGCTCAGGCCTTTTATGACATACTTCTTTGAATCTTGCTTGAAAGAAGTTAACAGCTTCAGACTTTATTAGAATTGGATTTTCGATCATGACTCCATCAATCTCAATAGAACAAATGTAGTTCTTCTTGAATCTTCAGTTTGCAATTGACTGAAAGAACTTGGTGTTTTGTCACCCAGTTTAATCCAATTTGCTTTAGCTTTCTGCCTCCATAAACTCTCTCCCAGCTTGGAAAAATGGCACAAGTCATTCTTGGTTTACCTCCTTTCATTCAGTTCATCATCATTGAGAGATCGTTGCTCAGATAAGATAGCTTGTGTTCAAGAGAGGCTATGGTGGTATTGAGATTTCCAAATTCAGACTTGTTCCATTCAATAAGTTTGAATTTAAGATTTTGAAGCTTGCACATAATCCTGAAGCCAGCCCATCCTCGATGTTGAGAAGTATTCCAAGATTCTTTGATGATTGTCTTACACTTTGGATGAGAGAACCAAGCATTGAAGAATATAAATGGTTTAGGGCCCCAATCCTTAGATTCATTAGAGATCATGACAGGAGAGTGGTCAGAGATGGAACTAGCGAGGCCCCATTGAAGAAAGTTGAACTGAATAAGCCATTCTTGACATAAGAGGAACCTAGCCAATCTACTATGAATAGGATTGACTTGAAAATTTGTCCAAGTGAATTGTCTTCCAAGTAAAGGAATGTCCTGAACTTCCATGGCATTTATGAAACCACAGAAATCAGACATGCCTCTGTCAGGCCTAATGCATCCAGACCTCTCACTAATTTCCAAAATTTCATTGAAATCACCACCCAAACACCATGGAAGAGAGAATCTACTTTTGAGACCCAGAATTTCATTCCAAACAATTCTTCTATCTAGAGGATCATTTGGAGCATAAACATTTATGATGATACAAGGAAAATTGTTGTTGAGAATACCCTTGAGTAGAATGAAATACCTGTTGATAATCTTTTCTCCAACCGAAAAGATGTCATGGTTCCAGATAGAAAGAATACCACCAAAAGCTCCAACCGCATTTGAGGTAGAGAAATCTATATTGGAATTAGACCATAACCTGCTTGCTGGAAAAAGATCAAAAGATTCTAGTTTTGTTTCCTGAAGAAGAAGCACATCGGGAGATTTTGAATTGATTAATTTGGAGACAAACTGTTTCTTGATTGCACTATTCATACCCCTGACATTCCATGAAATTATCTTCATACTGCCTTGCTAAATGAAAACCACCTTCTTAAGAGAACCAGAACAGAGAAAAAGATTTAGGCTTTTGTGAGCTGTTGGACATGGATTCTTTGGTCCTCCATCTCAAGCTGCATTAATTTCTTTAGAGCACCCCCATCATTCTAGTGAAAGTGAATGCCCACCCTATTTCCAGCCATCACCACTTCCTCAATTTCATCAATAATGATAGAATTCCTCTTTATAATATCTCCAGAAGAGTTTGAAGCATTATGATTTGTTTACAGAATGGGAATGGTTTGGAGGCAAACCATCATGATCAGCTTCTAGACTTTCTTGAACAGAGAGATTCAGAATATCATAGAGAAGTTTCTTCCTTCTGATTTTGTTAGATCTATCTTTTTTGGACTCAACCAAATCTGGGATAATTTTGGTCGACTCAGGAATAGCAGAAGAAAGCATAGAATTGATTTTTTCAGAGAATTACCCATTGGTTTCCAATACCTGGTTTGAGGAGCTCAAGTCATTAAATGCAAGATCATTAATACAGCCACCAGAATTGTTATTCTAGTTCCCACAATCTGCATTAATACAGCCACCAGATGAGACCTTGTTATAGGCACCAGCTTCAGTTAATGCAAGATGATTAAAAGGTTGTTGAACTTCTTGGGACTCTTCAATTAAATGATCATCTTTATTCAAAATCCATTCTCTCTGGGATGGGCCCTTTCCAAGAATAGAAATGTGTTGATGATTAAAACCCATTAGATTACTAGGCCCAAATTGGACCTTCTTCCCATGAGGAGATGAAGGAATCTTACTCTTGCTAGCTTCTGGAGCAGAGGAAGGAAACTTACCCAATCTGACATCAACAGGATTATTTGGACTAAATAAAGAAGTCCCAATTTGAACATCAATGTCAACTTTTGACTTGAATATGACCCTGAATGGATCATCACAATCTTCCTCCCAAATTCTAACCTTGTAGACTTTTCCTTGAACAACAATATTTACCCATTCTTCAATTCTCTCTTGATAATATGTAGAAATAGGCATTCTACCAATATCATAAGATAGCTCTAAGGCTGTTTCCTCATCAAGGTTGATAAAATCACCACAATAATTTCCAATTCGTCTGAAGGTATTAAGATTCCAGGCTTGCAACGGTATCCCTCTGCACTTTAGCCAAACAAATCTATAAAGACTTGCAGATTCACCATTCCATGGTTTGAAAGAGTTGAACCAATTATGAAACAAAGGATTAGACAAAGCCTTGTGCCTTATCTCTTTGGACGGAAAAGTAAGAATCATAGAAAGACCACCCATGGACTTAACAACAACTTCTGGAAATTCAGCTTGAATCAGAGCTTTAGAGATCAAATCTGGAGTAGAGGGACATTTTAACTTGATAATAGCACTTCTAGATAACCATTCTGTAGCTATAGGTTGGACATTGAAAGTGGCACTTTCCTCAACATCTTTAGGGATGTTTTGCTTAACAATGTCAGCATAAGATTTGGATCCAGAAGCACCAGAGCTCACTTTATGGGATCCATCAGAATAGACATTCAACAATCAAGCTTCTATCATTAAGCCATAGCCCATTAGACTGAGCAATTGTGTAGACACCCCAATTTTGATGACTTGCGCATCCCCGATGATGAAAAAGAACACACAAAATATACCTCGGAATGGTCCCTCAGGTCAAACAGGTCAAACAAAAAGCCAAAACCTCAACACCTGAACCGTACGGCTTCTTCCTTAGAACCGTACGGCTCAAAAACCTTTTGACACCGCACGGTTTCCCTTTCCACACCGTGTGGTACCACCTTGCACACCGTGCGGTGCCTGTGTCCCATCTCCCTGATTCTCGGGTTGCCCAGCAACTCAGTTCGTTTGCGTAACACGGCATAAGCTACGACGTAGCTCATCATTATGCGAAGGGGAGTACAGCACCCATGGCCTATAAATACCCATCTCCGTCGAACGATTTAGAAGAGCCAGAGACCTCTTACCCGACATACGTATCTCGTAAAATTCGAAAATTACCTTGTGAAATCTTTGCTTCTCCAGAGACCTTGCTATTCCCAATCACTACCGTCACTCCGTTCTGAAAATCCGAAAGCCAAAAGCCTTCATTTTCATCCCCAACTGGTTCGTCTCCGAGGTATAAAACACGTTTTGATTCAAACT
>JAXBDA010007627.1:0-17060 GCA_036023075.1 Gaultheria prostrata
GACCTCCGCCGCCCTCCCCCCGCCGTCGTCGCCGCTCGGTAGGATCGTGGTGGGTACTGTTTAGGTCGGATCAGCCATAAGAATGGGTGAAAGTGATGAAGTCAAGCCGAAATCAAACAAAAATGTGTCTGGATTTTTTTTTTCCCCAACTAGGTTTCAACACAGATTTAGAAATTGGCTGAAAATATGGGGAAACTTCCATTTTCAATGTGAATCAGAGTATAAAGAGAGAGAAAGGGGAAAAAGGAAATAAAATAAAAGTTCTGATTTTATGAGGAAAGAAAATAATTGCGATTTTGGATGAGGTGAGCGGATTTAGGACTAGTGCTTTAGGAAATAGAGAACAAAGTGAAAGATACGAAGATCAATGATGAGATCTGTAAGTGGGTTTCAAGAAAGATGACTAGGTGTTCTTGATTTTTACCTGCAATATGTGAGTTTGAACGATTTCCCATCAATGGTCGGCCAAACACCCCCTATAGTGGGGGGCAAATATGTCTTTTCCCTCTTTCCGTTAACAGAGTTAGAGGTCAAGAAGTTTTAGTAATTAGAGGGGTCTCATCGTAGGTTTTTTTCTTACAGGGAATGTATGGTGAAAAATGTTACTAACTTACAGCGGGTGTCCCGGTAAATAACCCCATAATTTTTAAAACATCGAATAAACTGCTACGGATTTGGCTTCTCTAAATTACTATTAAAAGACTCTGGCCGGTAAAAATTCTAAGTATTTTATTTTGTGGGTACGAGCCTTTATCATGTTGGAACTATTAATTTTCGAGATAAGTGGTCAAGTGATTTCTTCTCACCCCCTGATTGTGGACTAAACAAGAGCCCAATCCTGCAAGTTTATGCAAGTAGTATCAAGAATCAAGTTTGTGGAATATATTGTGCAAAAAAATATATCTGGGGAGGATTTTGGCTAAAAAAAAATTCCCAAGTTTCTAGAGTATTTCTTTATGTTTCGAGTCAAATCGAAATAAATCGGTTCATTTATCATCTAGAATAGGTAGAGGAGACGTTACTATCTTGAGTAAAAAGCGATGTAGAGATGGCAAAATAACGACGCAATAATTTTTGGCTTTTTCCTAATTTTATGTGATACTTTTACCTTTAATTTCTTTTTAGACATCTCCACGACGTATAATAAAATTTTCCGAGTTTCTATTTACCAACAGAAAAAAGATAGATAAATGCTACAAGACACTTCTTTATTTGAGTGCCTATAACACTTAAGAATTCATAATAATAGTTTTGAATTCTATAGCAGTTCGACATACGTTCATAACATTTTTATTTTGATGTTATGAACTTTTATAGTACAAAGCATATAGAATTTTTGCACTTATGCTTGGTAATTTTTTACTAATGTTATGATCAATCTTTATAAAAATTTTAGAAATTTCATAGTAATAAATGTGTACATAAAAAAATTTAAACAAAAATACTACATACACAGACATTTGTGAACAACTAGTTCGATATGTGCGGATGCCAAATTTACTAGGTATGACTCACGTGCATCAAACTGTTCCAATGCAACTGTATCCGGATCTTTGTGTGTACAGACCCGAGGAGGGATGGCGTACAACATATTGTAGGCTTGTAGCATTTCGAAAGAGAAATACAAAAAAAAAAACTATCAGTACGACAATGTTGAACTGATGATGCACAGATTGTTGTGTGTGGCTCAGTTATGAGTCTTACACAAATGATCTAAATTGTTCATTAATTTTTAAAATATTTTTCAAGTGTCCTTGAGAAAAAACAACTAAATCAGATAACTATAAATATTTGATCCAATATACAAATTTTCAATTCAGAATACAAGTTTCTACATTTTGCATGAAAAATTGGTATATATGAGTTTGTCATTTGATAAAATGAGGTGGATGTGATAAAATGAGGTGGGGAGGTGATTTTATCTCCAATGAATCTGGTTCACTTTAATGTCCAGATTCATTGGAGATAAAATCACCTCCCCACCTCATTTGATAAAATGAGATTTATCACCTCAACCTCATTTAATCAAATGGAAAACTCATATATACTTATCCGATTAAGGTTATTTTCCCAATGTAAGTCTAAAATATATTTTTATAATTAATGAACAATTTAAATCAATTATGTGAGATCTGAAAGTGATCCTTGTAAACCGATGTGTGCAACAATGGTACATGCTTGGTTGGTACCCATGGAATAATTCTTCTTAGGATCAGGATCTTCTCCGGTTCCATTGAGGGAGGTTTTGGATGGTCCTATCTAGCCCATTTTTGGGTTTTTGCTTGGGATCTGCTGTCCCAAAAGGCTGTACCCATTCCCTGTCCCAACCCCCAAACGACGCCACTTTGGCTACAAGGCTACAAGGCCATTTTGGCTTTGCCAAATGCAATCTCGTGGAGTCTATTTTGGATCTCATACAAACGATCCAAACCGTTAAATAATTATTAAAGTGGTCTTGGAAACCCATTGATCTGAACTATAGATGTCGTAAGGCTCGTTGAGAAAAACATTCGGTAAAAAAATTATCTTGTTCGGACATCGATAGGTATAAAAGAAACTCATATTTTTAATTTTTTTTCATACCTATGGATGTCCGAACAAGATAATTTTTTTGCTGAATGCTTTTCTGAACGAGCGTTATGGCACCTATAGTTTAGATCAATGGGTTACTGAGCGCAAAATTTTATAATTTTTCTTGAAGATCTCTCTATTTACAGGGTCCTGAATTTTGAAAGAAAATCGAATATATTAGATCAATGATGTAAAATATTTGATGAACTTGATTTTCTTCTCCAAGACCACTATAATAATTATTTTAAAATTATTTAACGGTTTAGATTGTTTGTGTGGGATCCAAAAGTAGACCCCACAAGATTGCATTTGGCAAAGCCAAAATGGCCTTGTAGCTAAAGTGGCGTCGTTTGGGGATTGGGACAGGGAATGGGTACAGCCTTTTGGGACAGCAAATCCGAAGCCCCATCGGCTCTCGATGTTCAGATTCGTTGATATTTTTAATCTTGTCAGAACATTAGACAGTTAAAATTCCCGTCAATAAGATATCATTTTAATTTATTTTTGAAATAAATTAATCTCTCCAAAAAGGGTTTTTATTCAATGTTGTAGTATTTTTTAAACTTATTTTTTAGAGATAATTGTATTTTGAAAACACATTAAATAATATCAGATTGACATGAATTTTGATGTGTCTAATATTTCGATGAGGATAAAAATATTAACGGACCCGATTATCAAAACGGACCTGATATGGTTCCGAAAACGAGCTGGATAGAACCGTCCAGTAATTTCTCTTTTTCCCCCCTCCCCTCTCCTCTGTAACTCTGATGCTCTCACAAAAACCCGCCAAACCTCCCTCTGCAAATCTCGCTCCCACCAAAATATGTTAATCTCCCTAGGTCGAACCACTCGCCGCCGCCTAACGCCACTCCCTCTCTCCCTCACGCGCCACCGCCTCTCCTCCTCCTCCTCCTCCACCTCCACAGCCCCTCCTTCCTCAACCCTCTACTCTAAGTACTCCTTCAAACCCCCACTCTCTCTCCACCCGGACCCTAACCCCAACCAAAACCCTAACCCTAACCCCAAACCCACCACCACAAAGAAACAAAAACCCCCGTACCGCCCGCCTTCATCGCTCGACCGCACCGGATCGAAGCCGCGGCGGCACTCGAACCTGCCGTTCGACTTCCGGTTCAGTTACACGGAGAGCAGTCTTTCGGTGAGGCCAATTGGGCTCCGCGAGCCCAAGTACTCACCGTTCGGGCCGGACCGGGTGGACAGGCCATGGACCGGAGTGTGTGCACCGGTTGTGGACCCGAGGGTGGAGAACGTGGAGGAGGGGAGGGAGGATTTGAAGCTGGAGGAGAAGAGGAAGAAGATGAGAGAGAGTATTTTGGGGGAGGAGTTGACGAATGCTGAGAGGAAAGTGCTGGTGGATAGGTGTCAGAGGGGGAGAACTAAGCGGCAGGTTAATCTAGGTATGCTGATTTTTGATTGGTGTTCTTTTTTATTAGTATGGATTTGATTGGATTATGCCATTGCTCTCTTTTATTTGCCGAAATCCAAAATTTGAGTGAAACTAGGGCTGATAAACGAGCAATCAGTTGTTGAGCTTTGTTTGAAAACTTAACTGGCTTCAAAACATGTTCAAGTTGTTTATGAGACGAGCCAATGTTGAGTAGCTTGAATTTTTTATACATCGTAAGCTGAACGAGCTTCAGAATAATGGCCAAACTTGTTTTGTTTATCTATCAAATCAATCGTGAACAAGCTTTTAACGAACGACACAAATAGCTTGGTTGTCAGCCCCAAGTGAAGCCCCGTATAAATCACTCCATCCTTGTCTCAAACTAAAGCCAAATCGAATTATCTTTAGTGTTTACTTAGTTTGTTTGAAAGGTTGTTGTGTACCTTTCCAATTTACAATCATGGAAGCTTGAACTTGAATTTAAGGTTAGTTTTGAGATGGTCTTAACTTGCAATTTCATCATTTCATGTGGTTACACAAATTTGTTGGCACTGGAATTTTGTTAGTGAAATTTGACAAAATGCAATCTTTGATTGGGGGAACTTGGTAGCAAACTGATGTAGAATTTTGTTAAGTTAGTAAAGACACATTCGCTCGCTCAGTTCAGTCCCATTCTGTTGCGTATCTGGGGGACTATACGGGCCTGTTTGATTGTCCGGATTATAATTGAGATTGGATTTCTATGTTGTGAGAGGTCGTTGTTGGCATTTGAATCCAACAATTGGATGGGCAATTAGATATCTGTTGGATAACTCCCCTAGAAATCATGAGATACTGGTCTCACTAGTTGTCCAGTGAATGAACATGGCCTATGCCCTATGGACATTTATTTGATAAAGTAGCTTTAACTATAGCCTTATAGCATATCAAATTCCTTGAATAATTGTAATTTTCTTTGAACTGTATTTTAATGGCTGGGCGAATTTGGCGATCACAAAAAAAATAAAATAAAAGGCCTTGATGAATCTAGTGAAATGTAGGTCTGTTCCCAAAAAGATTAAGAAATACTGGTTTAAATGGTCAAAGATTGTAGAACTACAAAGTTCAGTTAACTATGTTTTTAGCAGGGAGTTTCACGTATATTAATGCTTCACAATGCACAGTTTGAGTCATAAAGACAAAGGATGGTGGTATTGCATGTGTACGCCATCTGCGAATTAGATATCACAGCGAAAACCAAATCAAACAAAGCGGGTCAGTCGAAGACTTGTGTCCCATTCAATTGGGGGTCTTTTACACAAATGTGATCATCCAAGTTTAATGCTCCCAGTTGAAAATTGAGTCATCCGTCATACTGGTAAAAGACTTGAAGTAGAATAGCATGGAATTCTTTGGTGATACATGTTGAGTCTTTCGTGCTCTTTGCCAACGTAGTGAGTTTCTGTTGGAAAGTAGGCCTCTGACGCCGAACTCCAGCTTGAGTGGTCTCTTATAATTTTCAGTGGATCACAATTTAGGATGTTAAAATCTCACTCTTTAATCTTTTTTATAGTGTACATACAGACTACAGAGTAGTATTTTCCCATAAATCTGTGTCTCCCCCTCTCCAATACACACCCGACACACACATGCATGCAGATGCAACATAACACTTGCACCTCTTCCCGCCTCACTTTTGGCATTCCTTTTCCCCCTTTGTAGGGAGGGATGGTTTAACACACAACATGTTGAATGACATCCATAATCACTGGAAACATGCTGAGGCAGTGAGGATAAAGTGTATGGGTGTACCCACTGTTGATATGAAAAATGTCTGCACTCAGCTTGAGGTACTTTACTTCCCCCAAGTCTAGCATCATTTCCTTCTCTTGGTTTTAAAAAGGAACAGTTGGCATGTAGCCATTTCCTTCTCTTGGTTTTATTGTTTCTGCTGTTTATGAGTTTCCTGCACCCTGGTCGATTGCACCACTTTGTCCATGTTTATATTGACAAGTGACAACATAGTCGCTAACAAATATTTTACCATGTATCCACATATATATAAATGTGGAACAGATACTAAACGTTTGTATTTCGGTACTATTGAATGTTTGTGTTTCGGTACTATTGTCTCCATTTGAACAAAGTTTTGTCATTGTATTGAAGGATAAAACATTTGGCAAGATTATCCATAGGCATGGGGGTCTACTTGTATTGTACAGGGGCAGGAATTATCACCCCAAGAAGAGACCTATTATTCCTTTGATGCTTTGGAAGCCTCACGATCCTGTGTATCCAAGGCTTATCAAAACTACAATTGAGGGCCTGAGCATTGAAGAAACAAAGGAAATGAGAAAAAAAGGACTGGCTGTTCCCCCATTAACGAAACTTGGTAAAATTCTCTCTCTTTTAAGTTTTACCTTTTTATACCATCAGAATATGCCGTGTCTAACACATCTGTTTGAAATGCAGCTAAAAATGGTTATTACGGTAGTCTTGTACCTATGGTTCGAGATGCTTTTCTCGTTAGTGATTTGGTTCGGATAGACTGCCAAGGCCTGGAAAAGAGTGACTACAAGAAAATAGGCTGCAAACTGAGGGTAAAATTTTCCCCTTCAATCAAACTCTCCTTGTGGTTGTCTTGTAACTTATCAACATGAGAAAACTGTTAAGTCTTTTTGAGTATATACTACATGCATGTGCATACTTACACTAGATGGATCTTACTTATTGGGTATTTGTTCTGCTGTGTGACAGCATTCACCATATTGGAGCTTGGATTAATGTTGACATGTTTTCAATAAAAGGTTCCATAGAATCTTCCTAGATCTTGAAATCCATGAAGCTTTATTATAGTTTTAAGTAGTTAGAGCATCACCAATGGTAGATAATCAAAAGTTGCCACATCAGACTTTGATTATCCATACAAGACATTTATAAAGTTAACAATGTGGAATGTCACAGTGGTATTTTGTGTCCATAATAAAAAAAGTACTACTCACTCTATTTTTATTCATAAAATGGGCACAACTTTAAATTTGTACATATACTTTTTATTAATATTGGTACCATTTAAAAGATATTCACAGTACCTTTAAAATGAGACAAATCTTGAACATATTTTGGTAAAGATTAAAAATTGATAATTTTAAATTTTTGAGAGAGTGCAAAAAAATTGAGTTTTGAAGTAAGTATTTGAAAAATGGAGAGAAAATGTTGTTACTTTTGAATTCATTCTAGCAAAAAAGACCTTATAACTAGGGTGTGGTCTCCAAAATTTGGTTATTGAGAAAATGTTGTTGCTTTTGATTATCCAAATGCCAAAAAGGTTGTTAACTTCGATTATGCCAATGTGAGCCAATTTTTGGACAAACATTGCTAACTTTGGTTATTTAGATGTTTTAATTATACCATTAGGGATGCCCTTATGGGTATCCTGAAGTTGATTGAACTGCATTGAAATTTGAATATAATCTGGGAGAAAGAGGACTCGACAATATTATGCTAAATATAGTTCGTAAATGTTCGATGTAATTATTTATTTATTTTACTTAGTATGGATTGTGTTTCATGAATCTTCTAGAATGGATATGTATTCAACTTTTTGGGAAGTGGTTGGTGCTATGGATATACATGACCATGGTGAATTTACCATATTAGGTAGTATTTTGCTTATACATAATTTCCTTGTTCAAACTTGGCTCTCTTTCTAGTCAGTATTTTTTGGGGCCATCTGCACATGTATACTCTTTATATGCGAATGATAATATTGCTACGAGGCCAAATTCAGAGTGAATGGCTTACTTTTGGCATCTTATCGTTTATAATGTCACGATTCCTTTCTCCTTCTTTCCCTCTTTCTTATTTGGCAAATGGAGAAGGGGGCAGTTTATTCTGCTTTAAACATTGCTGCTTTTCAAATTCTATCATTCTAATAAAGTCTGATCCTAAATTGTGCATCGTGAGTTAATGTGTTCTACTTCTACCTCTTTCTTGCAATTTTCATTCAGGACTTGGTTCCTTGTATCCTGGTGACATTTGACAAGGAACAGATTGTGGTATGGAGAGGAAAAGACTATAAGCCGAAAGAGGGAGATATTTTCTTTCTAGACCGTGAACCATTTGACAACCCAGATAATAATTTTGATAGTGGTCCAGATGAACGGGAAATCTCAGAGGATGACGGCAGTCAACGTGCGTTCCATTCTGGGGATGAGTCCGAGTAGTTGAAAGTACAAGCACCAGTCCATGTTTACTCCTCCTTCGTCCCATCTAGAAGATGAGCAAAATGAAGCCAAACCGACACTGAGTTTTGTAGCCTTCGTGTGTGTGTGTGTTGTGGTGTGGGGAAGGGGTGTCTTATTTTCGTTCTGGGGATGGAGTGTACATATGAGAAAATGACCCATTCAATATTTGACCCCAGTTGGGTATAATTACAGCTGGTTATGTCTGGATCAGCTGTTAGTGAGAGATCTTGGGCGGTTACGGCACCTATTTGGGTAGGTGACAGATGTAAACTAATAGACGGATTTTCCGACTTTAGCATTTTGTGATTTTCTTCGTATGGATAACACTGGTCGCGGATGTATCTTTGCTGGGGAGTGATACGCATACCCCTGTGTGCATTTTGTGAAGAAGTATTTGTGAATTTTGGTCCCATGTCATCCTTAATGACTGCATAGTGAAGAAGTGTTTGTGTTTTACAATTTTGGGTCAGAGGAGTAGGGTCTACTTGCTTTTGTTTTCGGCCTTCCGTTTTTGGATTAAGCAATTGAAACAATGGATATTTGTGCAGATATTTACTCTTGCTTTCTGCTACTGAACGAGGTTTCACGAAGCAAGACACTTGCCACAAAATTGCACTGTTGCAGACCTTTTTTTTTTTTTTTTTAATAGAAATGGTTGGTTAGGTCCTTTGGCAAAATAATACTAATTCAGTTTTTTTTTTTTTGTCTTTATTTAAATTATTTTTTGCATTTGTTGGTTTTGCCTTTGCGTTAATTTTTTTGTGGATTTTCTAGTTTGTCTCGGCGAGAGAAATCTCTAAAAGGTAAAATATTATTAACAAAATTAAAATTTTTGTTTTGTAAATAAAGACAAATAATTTATGTATTACCAAATTAATTGATGGATCGGATTCTCAATAACGAGGTCATGTGTTAAGGGGGGAAAAAAAGAGCATTCAATATTGTGGTCAGCCATTATGAATGTATTGACCCATTTTTCTCGTTGTCGCTAAACAGATATGAGTATAGTTTTTGACTTTTTGTTGATTATATTAAAGTTGGGCCATTTGGCCTGACAAAGTTCCAGAAAATTATCTTTTTTTGGCAATTTGTTTTTTATGGTCTTTTTACATTCTAAGAGATATGTAATTATCTCATAATGTATTATTTGTTCTTTATCGTATTTTCACACTCTACAACATAGGTCATTATGTTACAATATATCAACTAACAAAATTAAAAAAAAAAAAATGACAATAAAAGGCCGCCTTTTTTTATATACAAAAGATAGATTACTGGAACAAGGCTTGAATATCGATTTTTTGAATCGTTAAAAAAATATACTTGATTGTGGTACTGTATTTTTTCCCCTCATGAATTTATACACCTTATAGTCTCTATTTCCAAGGGAAATGCTAACATGTTCAATATTGTATAAGGGTACAAAAAAGTACACTTGTGATTCATATTTTAAAGTATACTTTTAAGTACAAGTGAGACCCAATAAATATACTTTTTGTACGCTTAACGGGTGCAGGGTTGCACCCGTTAGCAAGTTCCAATGCTCCGCGACACGCGTAATGATTCTAAACCAGAACCGAGGGTGTTGGTGATATCACCCTTGGAGAACACCCTTTGATGAGCGCATCCGAGCGGTCCATCTCGGCAATAGATGGCCCGTATTTTTCCACTTTCATGCAAAATTCTGAGCCGTCTCGGATGTGATCTCTAGGGTGATCTCCAACACACTGCTTCCGAACCAGAGAACCTATAGCGAGAACTCATTACAGCCGTGTAGTAAGAATCTCAATCGTTCATTCTTATTTTTTGGACGGTAAAGATCTTAAATATTATATTCGCGGGAAAATTTTATTTAAGATCCCGGATGATCAAATGGACCTCTTTTGAAGAATTGTTTCAAAAGCAGAGTCTGAGGGATTAGCAAGTTGTAAAGCTGAAGAAGAAGAAGACAACAATGTCCGACATGGACAACTCCCTCCGGAGTAATCTACCAACGGAGATCCTCGCCGACGCCGTACTCCCTCGATTACCATTCAAGATTCTATGCCGATTCAAGTGCGTCTCTCCCTCATGGAATTCCCTAATATCTTCCCCCTCTTTCTCCAAAACCCACTACCCACTAAAAGCCATTCTCTTTTCGAGCTCTCACGATCTCTACTCCGTTGATTTCGCTGACGCAAATCCGACCGCAATAAAGCTTGATGCTTGTTCAGGTCATTGAGCTCTTGTAATGGCTTGGTTCTTGTTTCTGATGAAGGTAATGTCAACTTCTTGATGAATCCATCCACTAATGAATGGAAGGAACTGCTCGATTCCCCTTTTCCTGTGTCTTCGAATAATTTCGTTTATCCACCGGGGTTGGGTTATGACTCATCCACGGATGATTACAAGATTGTGATTTTCTTTTATGTTCCTAATGATGCCAGAACTATCACTGCAACTGTTTATTCACTGAAAAATGATGCTTGGAGGACATTTCCAAATTTCAATTGTACTCCTCAGGGACGTTGTAGTGGGGTTTGCTTTAACGAGCGTCTCCATTGGCTATGTTGGAGGAGGGTTGATGGTCTGGGTGTTTCCCAATTTGTTGTTGCATTCGATTTGGCAAATGAGGTTTTTGGGGAAATGCAATTGCCTGCTTCGTATAATGATAACGAGTTTAGGGGTCATGACATGGTGGTCCTTGAGGGTTTTCTCTGTTTGCTTTTTTGGACAACAAGTGAGCGAATTGATGTTTGGATGATGATGGAGTATGGTGTAAGGGAGTCGTGGACAAGATTTACGATTGCTAGTCCTGCTAAGTATACAGTGGATGTGTTGTGTTTGTCAGCGCAAGATGAACTTGTGTTGAGAAGAGAGAAATTGAGAATGGATCTCACAAGAAGGGTAGTAGATGAATTTGATGGGGAGAAACTAGTTCTGTACAATCCGAAACAAGGAACAAGGAGGGACATTGCAGTTTCTGGCATTCCAACTAAATGTATTGTTGGGACCAACTACATGGAGAACCTTGTCTCCCCTAATAATGAAGAACGGATTCAGGGACAAGGGGAAGCTTAGTTCAAAGAGTTATCAGGTATTATTCCAACATAGAAATGACTGTATCCCTTCTTTTGTTGACTAAGTATTGTATATGTCGTGTATTACATGAGCTTCTATATTTGAAGGTTTTTGGAGGTTGCAAATCAACATATTATTTCTTGATTCTTACATAGATTTGGTTGTCTGAGTTATACATGCCATTGGTTGGCGATGGAAGTTATCGTTTGATTATATGCTTGATCATACACAAGTTGCTAGGGCACTAAAAATCCAAAATTATTGGAGTTTAACCTATGAAGCATGACTGCTTGAGCACTTACATTTGGGTGTCATGTTCACGTAGGATGCAGACACTCCTTGGATACTCACCGGCACATATCTAATACTTCATAATCTTATCCATAATTTTTGTTATATTTATTTTCTTTATTCGTGAAGAATCGGACAATCTTATGTCACGTCTCTGCACATCAATGAAATAGACAATAATCACAATATGGCATGTCTTATGCGGCATCAAAGTATAACTATGAGCAATATACACATGAGTAGTTTTCCAATACTTATGTTTACTTCTTAGAAAGACTAGTTTTCCAATTGACTAGTATCATCAATTTCGGGGGTATGCATAGTGAATTTGAGTATGTTTGGACATATGGGTTCTTGGTATGATTGTCTTTTATTGGCACTTGGCAGTGACAATATATCAAAATTTCAACTCACTGACATGCTTCCCTTCTCGACTCTACTAGAAGGAACACAACGGGACTTGTCTCTTTCCTACTTTCATTGCCTCGAGTTGAGGTTTTTTTAATTGTTTTTGTAATCCTAGCCTCAATCCTCTCGCTCTCTCTCATTACCAATCCTGCAAAGTCTCGTAAATCATTTGGGCTCTCATTTGTACTGGATTAAACTAATTAGTCTGGGTATTGGTACTTGCATCGAGCAAATACGCTGCCTTGTTGTCTTTAGGTTTAGTAACCCAACCCACTGGGCGTATCATGTAGGTTTTATTTATGGAATGAAACTTCTTGAGAAATCGGATTCTTATTGTGGAAGTGTGTTAAGTTGTGTTGATTCTCCCCATGAGATTGAGAATAAAGCCAAGGTAGTGTCTCGGTGTCTCGAATTATTTAGGTAAGGAACCTAATCGTCATTCCTTGGCTTGGGAAGGGAATGACCATTCTCACCTATAATTGTGGATGAGGATTTTATTCATAATGTCTGCCATTTTCTTTAACGAACTGAATGACGGAATGAACATTCTGCAATTGCGAACCTATCCCAACCTTAAGTTCTTTATATTCCAGATTAACCTCCATATCTTACCTTTATCCACTGGGTCCTAGAAAGGTGGAAAGGCTCAGCCACCTAAAACAATGAATGATGATTCCATTCGTACTATGCGTTTTAATCATTTTTTTTGGAATGAACCAAATGACGGGGTGAAGAGGTCACCCTAGACAGAGCTCAATGGAAACACAAGATTCATGTCGCTGACCCCAATTGATTGGGACATAAGGCTCTGTTTGGTTTGGTTAATGAACCAAATGAAGGGATAAACCTTCCACTGAAGTGAACCAAACACAACCTTATGTTATTTATCCGCCAGAGTAACCTCAATTTCTTACCTTCACCTTCTGTGTTATAGTAAGGAGGAAAGGTTCGTCCAACTATTTTGTCAATGCCCTCTATATCAACTTATTTGGTGATGCTTGCTTCAACTTCATATTTGATGATACAACCCTATTGAATGCCAGTGATTTGTTGCTGCATTCGCTGATCCATTTAAACAATAAGGGCTATGGGAAGTCTTGAGTTAATGTTCGAGTTTCTGCTTTCTAGTTCTTTCTAGCTCTGTCTATGCGCAGAGCTTCTAGCCTTCTCTTTTGCCATTTACTTGGCTATTACTCATTGCTTTTACAACGTTTTGGATAATGAGAAAGGATGAGAGAAGAAAACAAAGGAGAAACTTGCAACTTATTTGGGTTTTTGGAAGAGATGAGAAATGGCGAGGAAGGATGAGAATTAGAAAAAGATGAGTCCGTATTGGTCCCAATGCCCCATCTCGCAATTCACCAAATTTCATCACTTTTGGTGGAAAAACGCAATCTTTCTTTTTCTCTCGCTTCGTGACTTTACCATAAAAGGGCCCTTTAGTGTTATTCATAAATGAATACATACTCGCTGATGGTTTATATTTATTTTGCGGCTGATAGGAAAGGAACATCCAAGCTCTAGTCCTGCAAATACGTGCAGCAGCGCTCTCAAGTTTTAGCCTTTGCCGGAAACATGATCTAGCTAGATATGCTCTTCAACACTTCATCCCTTAGCCCTTTTGAAAGCACTTCTGCGGCGTGACTCCAACTGAAACTTTTTCGTACTTTTGTAACTCCAGTTTCATTTCTTGGCTAGGAATTGCTGCTTTGTGGTTTGCTTGCTTGTTATTCCCATGACTATTCTGTTAGTTTACTGCTGGTTGTTTTCTTCTTTGGGATGTACCTAAACTGCTGGATTTACTCTTCTATCAATGATGTACCTAAATTTGTCCAAAAAAAAGGGAAAAAATATGCTAAATTCCTTCCACACTTTTTCATTTTTTCTAGTTCATTTATTCTGTAGTTTTGTATCATTTTTTGGTATTTAATTGCATCAATTTAAACGATTAATGGAGAAATCAGACTGGAAAAAATGGATCACCTCCTCCAAGTTCATTCACCAATCATCAAAGTCTCACTCCACCATAAGAATTCCGTCTCTCAACTTTCTTGGGCCGATTTTTTTCTTGTGCTTCCTCCAATGACTTATCATATCCCCAGACTCTCTTTGCTGCAATTCTTTCTTTCTTTTTCAGATAGCAGCGATTTCCAGAAACTTTCATTTGGAACACCATGATCCGGGCTTACCTAAATAAAGAAACCCTACGAACCAATGTCACTTTTTGTCCAAATGCGCTTTCAAGAAGGCATTTTTGTTGGTAGTGTTGGCCTCTCTCTTGTTTCTCCAAGCATGTGGGAGGTCAATTGAGTACCTAAATGGTGCCCAGGTGCAGTGGTTTGGTTTTGATTTGTTTGTCCAACAGTGCTAAATGTACGGTGTGTTTGGTTGTAAAGGAATTCCGAGGATTTTTTTGATGAAATGAGCGACCTGGATGTAGTTTCTTGTAATGTTTACGTTGGCTGTGTATGTTGGAGTTGGGACAATAACACTAGCGCAAGAAGTGTTTGATAAAATGCCCAACAAAGATTCAGCTTCTTGGAATACATTAATGATTCACGGTTACGCATCTGCTGCTGAACGTGACGGGAAGAATCATATTTACAGGACTTGGAGTCCACTGAAAGGTGTGGGTGCTTTTCGTCGGGCAAGATGGTTCATGAGGTCATCAAGAGTATTATATTCGAGAAGCTTGAAACCGCTCTTGTTGACATGTATGCAAAGTGCAGGGATATGAACAACTCCCTTATTTTGAATGAAAAGGATAAGACTAACGGATGGGAAAATGAGGCAGAACAATTGTTTATTGTTTTGCAAGTTTTCTTTCTGGTACTAGGAACAGTGAACTTGTACAAAGCCTTTTCATTATCAATTTAAATACCCGAACCAATGCAAAGTGAAACCCCAATCCTTTCACTGCGCAAATGAAAGCCCTCGTTCTCTCAAATATGCTTCTGAATCAGCCAACCAGTAAGCCCTCGTTCTCTCCACGCTTTCCCCTCAAATACTCAAATGTGTTTGGGGGAAAGAGGGGGATAGGTGGGGTGGGGGGTATTGTTGGTTGAATTGGTTGGGCGGAGAGGAAAGGTGGTGGGCGTAGCGGGGATAGAAAATGTGGGGGAGGGGTGGTCCTTCTTAGTGCGGGTGGAGGAGAGGGCAATGAGGTGAGTATGGGGAGGAGGAAGGAAATTGGAGACGGGGTAGGCAGGTTGTTTTGCTTGAGGATTTTCTTCTACTTTGATCTCTTTTTTTTACAGTATTGGATTTAAAAGTTCTGGATTACTCTCCATTTCGTATTAGCTGTTCAACTGAAAGGAAAGATGATTTGGATTGTTGTTTCTTGCATGCCAGACCTTCCATTTAAGCAGTTTGGAAGCTGTGGACTCGTGAATGATTTAAGTTTTTTTTGTTGTACTATTACTTGGCCCAGATTCTTTATCTAGGCATTCTCAAGTATTCCCTTGTTGCAAAATGCGACCCTGCAATGCTTTGTTTTCTATTTTGAGTTTGTCAAATGCCTCGAAGTTCATGTATCTTAATACCCGGTTATGTTGGTGGTGATCAAGAACTATTTCCTCTCTGTTTTCATTCTGTTCACAGTGGACATGTCGAAATCCTTGACTTCTTCAGGGTTCTGAGATTGAAAAGGTCAGTTACCAAGTTTTTTTTCACTTTTCTGATCCTAATGTTGAAATTTCCTGGTATGCAAAATGAAATTGCTATTTGAACCATGGTGGTTGACAAGTATTTAGCACGCATTGCCCTGAGTTAGGGCATGACTCTGTCGGCATTGCAAGTTTCCTTGCCGTTCCCTCTCGTAGAGTTACTGCTCAGGAAACATTGCCACAAGACAGCAGATGTTCAAAACGGTTTTGTGTGTCAGACGCCAATCCTTTTCATTGAATAAATAGCCTTTAATTCAATCTCAGTCCTTCAATCGGCATTAAATCCTTTCCTCTCGTCTTGCTGGCCTGGTCAACCCAATCATGATATCGAAGGATGAGACCTTTTCTCGAAAAACTCCGGATCCCAAGAAGAGTTGAAGATGGTGCAACATCGAATCCACTTACGTTACTTGTTACAATAAGAATTGCTAAACCTTTCTTCAGACTTAGATAATCTTAGGTTTATCACCGATAGGAAGATTAATGGCCGAAGGTGAAGGAGAGGACATTGTAGTTGTCACATTGTAGTACTAGAAGCAGCACCAAGATGTGATCCATGTTCTCAATAATAGCTTGCACAAGTTACTGCAAGGCTATGATACTTAGCTTAATCGATTATTCACTTTCTTAGAAGGTTCTCTTAGCTAGATTTTCTTGGTTGATTTCTTGCTCTCCAGGTTTTCATTTCAGCATTTATATGACCGGTGTAGCATATTATCCCTTTGAATGATAAAGCTGCCGTCCTGATGCCTTTCGGCTTTAATTTGGGAGCATGGTTTTCCAGCAAAACGTCCATGTAACTCATCGGTTCTTGGAGGTTTAGGGGGCTATTGTTTCAGTGGTATTCTGAGAGCAGTCACTTTATGCATATTATCAAAGGTTAGGTCTGTCTCCAATTATTCTCTGTCCATATCCTCAATGATTGAGGACTAGATGAGTTCTGTTATTATTGGATTATGCTTTAATTTGTGCTATCTTGGTTGGTAAATGCATGCGGCACAGTTTGGAGATTCCATTAAGCATGCAATTCCAAACTTGGATGATTCCCCACCAACATTGTTGGTCAATGCTTGCAATCTTGGTCTTCCTTCCTTTCAAGTTTCAAGTAGCCCAATTGGATGGTAATTTAACATGACAAACATGGTTTCAGATTTGTCCAATTTGTCTTTGGATTTACAGTAAGATTGATAAATGAATCTCATAGGGGCATAGATCCCCATATGCAAAAGGGGTAGTAGAATAGGAAGGGGTAGTAGAATAGGGCTAGGGCTCATCAGTAGCTACTTTATCATGTGTATAGATTGAGAAAATTTTGGGTACGGGGAGGGTACCACGTGGTACCCTCTCGGCACATCCGGGCCGTCCAACAATGCAATGGACGGTCCGGATTGAAAGTGCCGTCCGGATTTAAAAAAAATTAGAAAAGAA